>JAQIWG010006588.1:0-13163 GCA_034695025.1 Chamaedrilus cognettii | reverse complement strand
TAACAAAATTAACAAAATTAACAAAATTAACAAAATTAACAAAATTAACAAAATTAACAAAATTAACAAAATTAACACAATTAACACAATTAACACAATTAACACAATTAACCAAATTAACACAATTAACACAATTAACCAAATTAACAAAATTAACAAAATTAACAAAATTAACAAAATAAACAGCCATATTTGCTGGGGTAGACTAAAAAAAAGTAGACTAATAAATTATCACAAAATTGTGTCACAATAATAGCAATATTAGGCTCATAGTTCATTTTGGCGTCGAAGGACGTCATCAGGGACCTAAACACCTGTGTCACTTCTCCCTGCTCCCTTGAGGGGCAGTCTATAACATCCAGCAGAATCTCTGCACTCTAGGAGGGCCTGAACTCAGCTGAAGTTCAATGAGATAACAAACCTGAAAAGACCGTAAACTCTTCCATTGGAGTCAAGCCAGAGCATGGATGGCGGAGCACGCAGACTTGGCCTACATGCCTTTGTAGACTATAAAATGAATTATCGCACACGCAGAACAATCACCTTGATGATGTCGCCGATGACCGACCCCTCGAGGTTGGCCAGCTCGAGCACGTTGCGGATGTAGTCGACGTCCTCCCGACTGAACTCGCTGCCCGGCCTCCCGGCCGCGTCGAACGTGGCGGACCAGTCGAACGGCGCACCGGAGGGCAAGGGGATTCCCCCGGCCGGCGGGGGGGCTTCATCGGCTGATAAGGGGGCTATCCCATCGGGGGGCGACGCGGCACCAGACGGGAAGAGGAAGTCCAAAGGAGCATCGTCAAGGATTGGTGAGTAGGCGAAGAGAGGGGTGGAGAGCAGAGAGAACGCCGCAAAGAAAAGAAACGGAGGAAAGATTCCGCGTTTGGAGAGGGTTGGTGAACGATTGTCGGACATTGTCGGGTGCTGATCCGCTGGGCTACGAACGGAGTCTAATCGGATCTACAGCCGTATATTATAGTCCTACTCACAAACAAATTAAAGTTAACACATTAGCTAAATAGAGTAAATAGCGAAGTTTGCAATGTAGCCTAGATCAGAGGATAGACTTGGCCAGGGCTCGCATCAGATGAAATGAAATGGGGAGGGGTTGTCGTTTTTGAGCCCTGGGGGTGGATAATTGCTGCAGAGCGATTTAATTTCATAAGTACCTGTAGGAGTTGGCGGGGTCAACGAGAGTCTTGCAACAAAGTTAGGCGATGGTTGTGGGGGGGGGCTTTTTTTAGATGCCTTTGGGGGATAAATACTTTTCCTTCTAGGATGGCATTCACGACAAGGGGGAGGGAGTTCGTAACGAATCTGTTTCAAAACATACAGGGTGGAGCAAACCGAGATGCGAAGATTTAAAATACCAAAAAACGTGAGGAGTTAAGAAACCTTCAACCTCGCCTCCCCCTATGGTGCCCTTTTCATCGGATGTTGAGGGTTTAAATTTAGGTGGGAGGGTTGAATCTCTGCAACGTTATCTCTGCCGTCGTTACGATCGAGTCCTGGACTTGACGATGTGTTTAATCCAATCCCATAGTCATTGATCAGAAAGACGTGCCTTAGACGAGATAGCGCATTTAACGTTAATATCAAATATTTTTGCAATAATAAAAACCAGCTGAAAAGATTTTAAATCAGCTGATTCAATACCTACTTGACCAGCAAGGCACAGGCCTCTCGGCACTGGCTGACAACTAGTATAGTTGAGATGGTTTATCGATAGGCTTTTGGCGTTAGACCTTATGACCCGTGGCGAGGCGCGCCAATCTCTTTAGGCAAAATCTTTGAGTAGGCCTACGGTTTTATCATTCTCTCTGCCGCGTTACTTTTATCGTTCATCGTTCATCCAGATAATACCTGCAGCCGTTATAAATAGGCACCGGTATCTGTAGTAGGCTCAATCGTCAAAACATAATTGAATGTTCGATGCTGCGAGCCTTGACACCCGTGACTCAAAATGAAGCGACGCAATTCATTTGTTCAATGATTTACATGTATTTAATGGGTCTAACTACCGCACAGGCCTACAGTATTAGCTTTCGACGAAATTTGAACCACATTAAGGGCCGGTTTTTCCAACGCGGATTTAATGGTGGTTCAGGATTTAACCCACTACTTTGCACAGGCTAAATCCTGAACCACCATTAAATCCGTGATGGAAAACCCGGCCCTTAGTCAAATAAATCGACGTACTTCCGATTCCTGCTAACTTTGGTCAAATTTCACTTAGCAGTTGCAAAGGTACATGTAGGGCTATTTGATCTTCTATATCTTGATATTTTATTGATCTTGTATATTTGATCTTGAAAAGACATACGGCCTATAGGCCACATAAGATATTACTATACGTTGAGAGATCTTTTTTGGGTGGGTCCACTGGGGAGCCATTAGGGGCCCCCTGGGCTTGTTATTGGGAAGAGATTGCGAAAGCTCGAAAAAAAATTGTCAGCACCGCCCCATCCCCAGAACCGGAGAATGAAAGTTGGTTTCAGAAAAAATAGACTTTCGGGGGCCCAAAATGCACTTTTCTGGGAGGGGGGGGGGGGGGGCAGCGCACCCTAACGCCGGTGTCCCCTGGCGGTAGTTATTGAAGAACTGACAGGCCTATGGGCGTTTATTTCTGAGACACAATGTAGCCTACATAAATGCGTGTGTAGCCTAATTTGCCTAACGAGGCTTTTGCGAACCTATGTACTTTTTCGCTTAGTCAAAATTACTGCTAATTGGATACAATACTAACAGGCCTGCTATGGGCCCGTTCTGTCGGCTGAATTTAATTTCAGGGGGGTTGGGGGTGATTTTAGATTCGCCAGCATTTGAGAATTTGATCCAATTGCGTGCTCTTCAACAAGTGAGACCTTTGACGGCAGTGAAATGGGGCTACAATTTCATTTCAAGCGACAGTAATAGAATTAATTAAGCAAAATATTGTGTCTTGCTGCTTTCCGATAGGCTTAGCAACTACGAGTAGGCTATGTATGTATGTATGCATATTGCACTTTTAACGCACCAAAAATATGTCATGCAAACGGAGATGGAAAAACACCATTCGCTTGAATCGTAGGTGCGGGAGGAGTGCAGCAGACTACAAGACTACCGGCTACACCGTGATTGAAAAAATAAGGCCCTGAAAGCACGACTGTTACTCGATCCGTGTTAATCCTTTTTTTATTCACCGCCGATTTCATGAAATTAAAATAAAATTCATATCTTTTTTCTGCAACGAACCAATTGTTACGAAGTGCTTCAATGGAATTTTCTTTTAAATCTCAATGCTGATTTCATGTAGTAGTTCAGAACAGGATTTTACAAGTCATTTTTGCATGATTGGCGACAGTTTTGGAGACTGGGAAACATCTCGTCGGTTTATTTAATTGAGTTTTACTCCAAGAGCAACAAGATGGGTACAGCCTTGGATAAGTTTAGCACGAGTAGTACTCCAAAAACGACGTTCTTTGAAAACTCTGCTCGGATTTAGAAATGGGTAGGAGTGACGTCACTCGTAAAAATGGACGATGATGGCGTAAGCCTACTCCTTTTTTAATAGGCATAGGAGTGCACTATTCCTGTTTTAAAAGCAGCAGGCGCAACGCTACTCCTATTTTGTAACGGCTAAACTGAACTCCGTGTACAACCCAGCTGAGATTCAGTGATGAGATGTGCACACCCCCCCCCCCCGCCGCCCCTGAATTCTTATCCACAATATTGCGCGACGTTCA
Organism: Chamaedrilus cognettii; assembly: GCA_034695025.1. Lineage (NCBI taxonomy): Eukaryota > Metazoa > Annelida > Clitellata > Enchytraeida > Enchytraeidae > Chamaedrilus > Chamaedrilus cognettii. Next base: position 9,438 of record JAQIWG010006588.1, on the reverse strand, counting down.
TTTCACTGGCGTTGAGAGACTCAACTGTCAATTAACTTAATCTACAGTTACTTAAGCTTTGAAATTACAATGTATGATGTACGCTGCTCGATTTCATATCACTTTGTCGGACTCAATTCCAGACAAGCTCCAAGTGATCAGCTTTGTCAGCGTTAACATAATGATATCTAGCCGACCTAGCCCAGCATTGCACACGCAGGCCCGCATGCAGACCTATTGTCATCGGCGCTAGCGCCGTCGTTGAGTGATACAAATATTATGAAATCTTGACAAAAGGCTGATTGATCGTCCGCTAATCGTCCGGGCCTACAACAGCACGACAACCTTGCGCCTCTTCTTTCGAGTGCGATACCTTTACGCCAGCCCCGTCAAAAAGATAGGTATAAGCGATACAAAATGTATATTCTCTTACAGCGTTTTCATTGGGTATGGGCAAGGTTGGCAGGCAGTATATAATACGCGAAAGATGATGGCTATATACGGGTCAAATTTTACGCCAAATTTGAAACAAACTAGCGCAGCGTTACGCATGAAAATCGACTAAGCCTAAGTACATGTAGGCCCACGTGATTTTTAAAGACTACAGTGCAGCTCGACTACGCTTGTTTTAAAAAGAGCTGCTGCAAGAACTTAGCTCAGGGTATATAGGCTTCAACACAACGGCATAAGAACAAACGTCTTGCTTTGCAAAAACAAGCTAGCAGCAAACCCGTTTGCAACAATTGCTGACATAAGCTAAAGCAATTGTTCAGCAAATTCAGCTTACAAATCATCGCAGTACGATCATATTTCAACAGTTGTTCTTTCTCCAATTTTTATTTTTATGCATGCGCTCATAGCCTAACTACATTGTGTAAGTTGATACGCGGTCTCACGAAAAATATTCCAGCCGCAACCGCGACCGCTGGGACACCGACCTCACCGCAGAGTGCAACGGGTGGGGAAACACTTTACCCTGCGTGGAATGGAAGGCTTGAAACTTAAAGATCTTCCCATTTATACAGCCTCACCAGGTCATCCTTATTGACTTCCCTCAACGAAAAACTATTCACAGGAGAATTACAGACCTCAAACCCCTCTCCTCCTTCCCCCCCGATTGAAATGAAAGTCTTATGAACTTCCCTCTGACCGCACCTCAATATTCCTGACAACCCCCCCGCACATTTTTTCATCGATCTTATCGCCACGAAACTCGCTTGAGGCGGAGCCACCGTAGGGCTCCGCCCACTTCCACCCGAAGCGCTCCAATTGGTGCTCCTCACCCAGTCCCTAGTCGGCCCTCGTATGAAGTTCCCATTGGATGCTACCAAGGTGCTGTGATCACTGGGTGGTTTGTAGGGGTTCGCGATGAATCCTCGAAATGAGTTACTCTTGGGTCTATTGGCTGAACTCGTGTGAGTTGTTCTTCTAACAGTTTTTCTCCACTTATGTCGATAGAGAAGCTTTACAATCAGAAGCGTGATTGCGGTGGAAGTGAATAAGGTCAGAGCGATAATGAAGGTCACAACGAATGCCGTCTTCTCGTTCTCTGCCTGATCAACGGGCCATGATTCAACCGCCAGGGTCTCGATGGCTTCTAAGGAAGCCCGACTCTTTAGCTGATTCCCTTCACGGTGCATGTCAGGCTCTGGTTCTTCAGCCCTTTTGCCATCATCTCTTGCGTTTCCACTCTCACTTCTAGCTTGGTTACTCTTCTGTTTGCCAAGCTGGTTGCTCCTATCAACAACGTTAGCATTGCTCTTTTCTTCTTTCCTTCTACTGTCATAATTCTGATTCGCTTCATTTCCGGGACCGATGACATGGTTACTAGCCACACTACCAAAACCGTCAATTCCACCAAGTTCCATCTGAATCAGGACACTGCTGTGCCTTCCGCTGCTACGGTTCTCGCCAGTTTGGTTGTCGCTATTGTTTCCATCGTTTAATACTTCACCAGTTTTCAGTCCTGGACGACCTTTGTAACCCTTGTTCCTTTGTCCAGACCTGGGGTCATCCTCAGGTGGGTTATATGCCCCAGGCTTGCGGTAGATGGCTTCGGACTCGAGCAATCTATCAATAAACTCCTCCCACGTCAGCTTGGGTGCCGCTGCTCCCTCACCCTCCGTCTTGTTTGCAGCTCCCTCTAGCGAGTCGAGCGCCGCCCAGTAGGCCTCTTGGCGAAAAGTTATGCCGTCCTGCTGCCCACCATGGCTCCAATCATCCGACGATGTGGCGTTATTGGTTTCAGCTAAAATTGCGGAGCTGGTCTGTGCTGTGTGATGGATGCGAGGTGAATGGGAAGGAGTGGAAGAGAACACAGAAGGCGATCGAGACGGTGATGTTGTGAGGTGGAAGTTGCCCTTTAGATGTGTGGAAAATTCCTGTGAGGGAGTTGTTTTTTGATCTGACATTTCCTTGGAGGAAGAGCGAAGGAGATGAGTTGTTTGAGTTGAGAACAAAGAAGGCAAGGTTGTGCGTGAGTAGGGGCTGAAACGAACAGCGCTATTAGATACAGAAAGCAGCAAAACATGAAATTTTTGCTGCACTTAGTTTATGTGTTTTTGAGGACTGCCCGTTATATAAAGCTTCTAAGTTTCATTTCTGTGTGTGTAATTTTCTTGAGTTTTAACGATTCACAAAATTCACCTAAATGATTTGTTTGCAAAAATTTAATTTTGACAGTAGTCTGCCTTCAAAGTCGTAGAAAACATCTCGACTACAAACCCAGACCTTGTCAAAGAATATTCCGGGACCAATCTCCCACCCGCAGACTCCGCGTGACTCTCCCCACCCGACGCCTCCTTTGTGGGCGCAAGCTCCTCGTCCGTCAGGGACACCAGGGCCCTGCCCAAAACCCCTGCGGGGGAGCCGCACCGGCAGCCGTCCCGTCCCTCCTCTCCCAGCTGGACGCGAGTGGAGCGCAGCCAGTCCCTGAACCAGCGCAGCGTCGAGTCGCACCGCCAGGAGGAGCCGCTGAGGCGTAGGATCTCAAGGGAGGGGAGGAGGGAGGGGAAAGACGGGGGCAGGGAGGTCAGCGTGGAGTGGTGCAGAGAGAGGTCGAGGAGGGTAGGGGTGAGGGGAGTGAAGAGGGAGGGGGTGGCTAGGAGCGTCTCCTGCAGGCCGGGGCTTCCGCTTAGGTCGAGCTGACGCAGGCTGGCGAGGTCCCTGAGAGGTAAACAAAGCGATTTATCCGCAGGGCATATATTAAGGAAAGTTTAGTTTAGGGCTTAACTACTTTGGCGGTTCGCTTAACCACTACACCACAGAGAGGCGCTGTGGTATAGTGGTTAAGGCGTCGGACTTCGATTCCAGAGGACCAGGGTTTGAGTCCCGGCGCCGGCAGCTACAAAACCACGCGTTACAGGTCCTTCAGCAAGGCCGTTAAACACACAACTGTCGCTAGCTGATAACTCTGTGCCAGATTTATTTATTTGGTTGGCGCCAGGAAGGGCATCCGGCCGTAAAAAAAACAGCTCCTGCAGTCCTCACAACGGCGCATAGTCGCATACGTTTAAACCTGTGTGAAAACAAGGACATTAACAGTATAAGGCGGTTAGTTTTTTTGAGGTCAGTCTACTTTGTGGTTCACGCCACTTTGCTACACAAAGAGTTTCAAAAGCATCAGAAAACAGCGCCATCTTGCGAATGCATTACAAGTAAATGATCAGTAAACTGGTTAAGAACCGTGTGCAGTGACAAAGAATATTGCAGTCAAAGTAGCCGCCCACTGTCTCTAATTACCTTTAACAACTCGCCCGGGAAACACTGGGCTGTTGACCTATTTTCTTTTTACCCCAGTCTGCAGGGCTTAGCTACGCGACTGTAGCCGATTTTCACGCACAGGTCGACGCTTGCTCGTTTTATATTGCAAAATTCGGAAGACATGTAGGCCTACAATTTGCATTCATCCGTCATTTTTACTGCACCTGCTCAACTTAACCCTGCTTAAATATCTGAAAAACCCCTGCAGGCGGTACCAAAGAATTTGACTGCAGCTCAGAGCTCCCAGGGCGAGCCGTAAAAGTCGAGTGGCAAATATCGTTCGGTGCCGGCTAGCCGTATTGCACAGATACGGTTTTTGTATGGCACATGGTTTTTGTGCTACACACGGAAAACTTTGTGCGAACTACAGAAAAACAAAACAAAAACAAGCATACCTGAACGCCCCAGGGTCGATGGTCGCGCCCCGCCCTGGGACATAGGCGAGCCCGAGGGTCCTCAGCCCCCCCAGCCCCCGCAGGGCGGCCCCCTCCAAGGCCTGCAGCGGGTTGCGGGATAGGTGGAGGCTCTCGAGGCGGGAGGCAGGAGGGAAGGGGGAGCCGAGGAGACCCTGCAGCCTGTTGCCGCTCAGATCGAGAGAGCTGGGCAGTGAAACGAACGTTAAATGATTTTTTATTTGTAGGCTAACAGCACAGTACTTTTTCCAAACTTCTGTCCGAAGAAAACCTATGAGCGAGGGAAGACGGTAATATAGTTATCCAAGGTTTTGGTTTTTCCATCGCCTAAAATAATAACCAGGGGGAACAATATGTGCATGTAGTAGGCCCATACTTCTAATGTAGGCGCAGTGTGTCTATGTTAAAATAAAATGTATTATAATGTACATGTATAAATGTATAAAGTAAATTTGCCCTGTTAGATGCCGTGTCATCAGGCCATTTGTTTTTTGCCCCAATCGCGAGCATAATTCCCTTCGACTAGAATTTCTAATACATGTAGGCTGATTCCAGGACTTCTTTTTATCTTACTTAACTCATTTTATTTCAATGCATATATACGATATATTTCCTCTCATTTCTCTGCATTCATTAAACTACAAAGTACACATAAACCAAACTAGCCGAAGCAGTGAAAGATTCCGGAAGGCGCCCGGCCCAACGTAAGCTATCTCATTGCCCATGGCGGACACGCTATCCAGCCGGGACCCCTCTGAGGGGAAATCATCCGAAGTCAGCCGCGTCAGTCGGTTAGAGTCAACGAACAAGCGCTCGAGGCTCGGGGGCAGGGGGTTGGGGAGGGCCGCCAGGAGGTTGCTGTTGAGCCAGAGCTGCTGGAGGCGCGTGAGGGGCGCGAGGGCCCCGGGGGCGATGCGCTCGAGGCGGTTCTCGTTCAGAACGAGGATAATGGCGCCTGAGGCTCCGTCCTGAACAGACACGTAGAAATTCGAATTAAAAGGATCCCGAAAAAGAAAGGAAAATTAAAATCAAATTCTAGAGCTTCATAAAGGATTTTTAAAGCCTGATATAATTATAAATTACGCCTATAGCAGTGCGTAAATTATCTGAAAAACAATGGAGATCAGGGGCCTCATTTACCTACATTTCTTAAGATTTTCTGAAATCTTATCGTGACTGAAATTTAAAACAAATAAAATCCAATCGCTGACCGCCGTGACGTCATCATTCGGTTCGCGCGCGACCGTGCGGAGTTTCCAATAAAAAAGATAAGATTTACCAAAGATTCTCTTAGGACAATCTTACGACTAAGATTGTCATAAGATATCTACGTGAATGAGCCCCCACGTACACTTACTCCGATAGTCATAATATTGTAGAAACAATTCATCATATTTTTCAATTTCCAAAGCGCATGCGTGCATACTTTTTGCGTGTAACTCGCCAGAAAGTCGTCTCGTTGGACGGCAGCATGTGGTTGCGGCGGAGCTGTACGCATGCTGAGGGAGGGGGGAAAACTCAATCCAAAATCAGATTTTTTTAAATCAGATCCATTCGCCGACTGTCATGACTTCATCATTTGATTTACAGCGCGTGTCAGTGCAGAGTTTTAATTAACAGACGATAAGATATTTCTAAGGTTTTCTTAAATACTTCTTGAGCCTAAAATTTGCTTTAGATGTTATGAGAAACAGGCAGCTGGATTACAACAATATAAATGAATACAAATAGCTAATTCAATCTATGTCACATAGGCCTAAGCGTGTGAATCACCATGAAGTCTTCTCGCTCGACGACAGTGATGTAGTTGCGGCCCAGCTGTAGATATCGGACGGAGGGGGGCAGACCGCGCGGGACCGCACCCAGGCCGCACTCGGACAGGTCGAGGTAGGAGAGGTGGGGCGAGGCGAACTCAAACCTCAGCACCCCTCCTTCATTCTGCGCACTTGATCCTTCATCACTGCTTCTTCCAGCATCGTCTATAGCTAATCTTCCAGAATCATCACTAGGTAATCTTCTAGAACCATCACTAACTAATCTTTCAGAACCCTCACCAGCTAATCTTCCAGAACCTTCACCAACTAATCTTTCAGAACCCTCACCAGCTAATCTTCCAGAACCCTCACCAGCTAATCTTTCAGAACCCTCACCAGCTAATCTTTCTCTTTCTGCAGATGAGCCAATCACTTTCTCTTTCTTATACTCGCTATTGGCGATCTCTCCGGAATCTTTTTCAGCCATTCCCAGCTCTCCCTTTAACCCTTGTCTTTTTCCTACCCCATCAGCACTCCCTCCATTTTCCACTCCACTAGCTTTCGTCTTATTTTCTTCAACCTTCCATTCTTGTTTCCAACTCGTCGTTTGTTCTCTCACAAAACTTCCTTCGTTCTGTTCCCCGACGCCCGGTCTCCCAACCACGAGTCCCCCGGCCCCGAGTCCCCCAGCCCCGAGTCCCCAGACCCCGACCGGGTTCCCCCTGAGAACGAGGTAGGCGAGGCGCCTGAGGGGGAGGAAGGAACGAGGAGCGAGGCTGCCGATGCGGTTGTTGTCCAGACGCAGATAGCGCAGCTCGTCGAGGCCTTGGAACGTCGTCGAGCAGATCGTTGTCAGCAGATTACCGCGCAGGTTGAGTCTGCGACAATCATGCGTTAGTTCAGCAAATAATTTCAGTTGACGCAGACTTGTGCATGTAAAAAACATGACCAATAAACACCCGTTTTTTGAGCATGTGAGTAAAACAAAAAAAAATTAGTAAGCACCCCATACCTCACCCCCCCACCCCTCTCCTAATTTCTGTACGGAAAGGATAAGCAGTGTTCCAGAAAGAATCACCGCTGACATTGATCTGCCGAGACACTTTAACCACTGACTGAGCGACATCAAAACTAACGCTAGCTATCGGATCGCAAACCTGTAGAGTTGTCTGAGCTCGCTGAACGCCCCGGACATGCTGACGATCTGATTGGACGACAGGTCGAGTTGAAGCAGGTCGCGTGCGCCTCTTAGCGAATCAGCGTCGAGCGTCGTCAGGTTATTCTCGGCCAGGTCAAGCGTTTGCAGGCCGGCGAGAAGAGGCCGGAAAAAGTTCGACGTCTTTTCCGTTCTATTCCTTCGATTCACTGTGCAATTGTTCGGCTGTTCCATTGCATCCTCTTGCGTCGCTTGCTGTCCATCCTCCTGCATCTCGTCATGTCTGTCTGTCTGTCCCTTTTGCTGTGCGTCCTTCTGTCCTTGTTCCAGCTGTCTGATTCCAGGTAGGAACACACCTCCTAGTTCACGTGTCTTTTCCAGTTTGTTCCTGTTCTCACCGTCTCTTTCCGTCTTATCCGCTTGTACTTTTCCATTTCCTTCCAAGCGCTCACCGAACTCTTTTCCCGCTGCATTTTTTCTTTCTTCTTTTTGTTTTTCTTCCGTATATAATATTGTCGTGACAGCCAAGAGACCGTTGTCTCGAAGCTTCAGCTCGACGAGGTTAGGCAGCGAGTTCTCGAACGTTCTCCAGTCAAGTGTTCGTAGCGAGTTTCGCGAGAAATCCAGAGTGGTGACGTCCGACGGGAGGTCGGGGGGAAGGCGGGGGAGTCGGGCCCCCTCGCAGGACACGGTGGTGGAGGTACAGCGGCACGCGAGGGGGCATGATCCCCTTGGTCTCTCAGGGTGCTGGGTGAGCGATGGTGTGACCAGATGAAATAAGGTAAAGAACGTCATGAGCCGCATCAGTAGGATTGTTCTAGCTTTGTAAGGCATTGGAATTTTTTTTGTCAGTGTGCTAAATTTGCAACATCTGAAATTCATTCAATCAACACGAGATTAAGACATTTAGCCTGCTTGTGTTCAGCCCATTAGCCTTTAAAGTTACGGAACACCGTGAACATTAATTTAATGAGCAGAAGAAGTAATCCATAAGGATTCGCATCTAAATGTAGGACTGCCTAGCAAATGTAGGAAGCCCATTAATAAGGCCTAAACATGTACATGTACAGCGTACATGTGCAATGTACCGATGACAAGTAGGCCTATTCCCTATAGGCCTACTTGTACGTGTGGCATACACATAATTATTACACACGTGGGCGAGCCCTTCATTATCTAGCCTACATCATATACTACATTACACATGTGTAGGATAAGGTGTGTTCATAGGTTTAATCGATCCATTATTGAATGCGAGAAGTAATCGAGGAGTCACAGCAGCGAGCAAACATTGTTTTATTTTATGTATAACTTCAAATTTCAAACGAGAAATCTCAAATAGGTTTCGTTTTCCTTTTCCCTAGTTCGGATAGGCTAGGTTAGGTTTTATAGGTTCCTCCCTTTTCTCTCACTATAAGACTCAACCTTTTATACCAGTCGCAGCGTCGCTTGCTGCATGCAAGCGACGCTCAGTTTCTTATTTCCTACACATGTGTCCAAGTCTTCCATTCACGCATGCACTTCGTGTATTATCTGAAAGCCTTTATTCTGAGCTATGGAGGCCCAGCTAATATCCACTATATATACCACTGCACGTAATTAATATGACTTTGACAGTATACATAACAATTATATTGTTATTAATTATTAACCGAAGCTGCCTAAATCGTAGCTTGAACGCAGAGGCTTTCAACCGTCGTCCGTATCACAATCGGATATTCGTCATGAAACTATCGACCCGGCGACGCAACGCGTACATATTACACGTAGGCCTACTGCGGCAGTCTCTCCGATGCCAGCTGTTCGCACTCAACTTTTCCAAGTACATGTAAACGTTCACGCAGGCCTACACTGCCACTGGGCTGTTGTAGGTCTGGGTCAATCCGTGGCCTGCATTGTCTCTGCGCGTTTGTCAATAGGCCTATATATATCTGAGTCTATGCCCTTCCGGAAAAGCCATATGCAATCGACCCACATGCGACCCACATGTGACTCATATGTCACCCACGTGTAACTCACATGTGACCCACATGTGTCATCCACGTGTATATTTGACTCGTGCATGCACATGTCGTCACATGTTGGTGTTCCAAATCCGCATATGGTCACATGCCGGATCACATGAACTCACAATGTCATGTGGGTTACATGTGCGCTCTATGCACGCATTGCGCGAGACGATGATGTAGGCCTATACATGTAGATCATCGCTCAACTTCATTTTAATTTGTAATTTTCAAGGTAGACGGGTCAATATATGGTTCAACCCGGAAAAAATTGATACAAAAAGTTTCTCAACTGATTTAGGCACTATTGGGTATGCTAAATGACATACTAAAAGTCTACCAGATTCTGACTATAGGAAAGGGGTCAT
>JAQIWG010006587.1:0-13163 GCA_034695025.1 Chamaedrilus cognettii | reverse complement strand
CTGAAAGTGTGATAACCGGATGATTTTTTTTGTTTTCGCTAAAGGAAGATAGAAGGTAGCAAAAAAAAAAAAAATCTATTTTTTTGACATGTACGCCCACTGAACCGAAATCCCTAATCATCGCGTGCAATAAATATGTCTTTGTTTTATGTATTATCATGACATAGTTTATATATATCTCTTCAACTTCAACTTCAACTTTTCTATTGCACTCCACCTTATTTGATGATTCTTTGCAGGGCTGATGAAATTAAGCACCTTTGCCAAAGGGTGCACTCAAGTGACTCGAAATCTTTTGCCACGGCCGGGAATCAAACCGACTCTCTGCCACACTCGCAATCCGAAGCCCGCGACAGATCACTCGGCGCAGATCACACAGCGCTTCGCCAATATTTCAGAGTATTTCTTATGTATTTCGCGTTACCTGCAGAACACCAGTGCACCTCCTGTGGTGTACTACTACTCGGTGGCAGACAGCTACCCTATAAGCGACAAGACGATACTCTCCTACCCAATGCGCAGTGCCTGCACCAGCCTGCCTGTCTATTGGATGGAGCCCGCCAACCCTACCGATCACGGCAAGTCTACTTACCCCACTTCTCATCATCACGGCAGCACATCATAGTCAGAATTCAGTTTTGCAGGGAAAAAGCAGGAGTAGCGTTACGCTTGCTTCGCATAAAACTAGAGTAGCGTTACGCCTGCTCCGTATAGAAGAGGCGTGATAATATTCCCAGGCTTTTCAAAATCCTGTAGGCCTATACGCCTGCACGCCGAGGAAATCGATTTTAACGCGGTGCAATGCTACCCCCGGCCAATTTCAAATTAGTCTCAGCATACAAGTGACCAAAATATCTTACCACCTTGGAGTCGGTTACTACGTCACTAAACGTATATCTCATAATATACACGTAGCTGTATTAGATCTACAGAAGATTTTAATGTCATTGGTATTGAAATAAGATTTCTATTGAAAAAATGCTATCGATATGCAAATCTCCTCAAATGTTGACTTATTTAAGTTTCTATATACTGTGCTATGTCTCCACCCGGAGAAGTTTTCAAACATGTTTGTGTGTTTTCTCTACTCTTGTAACGGAATTCATAAAAGATTTTTAATTTAATTTGCGACCGTTTCGCTGTCCGCAGGCATCAGCAAGAGGTCCTTCTGGTCCTCACTGTGGAAGGTTGTCGGCGCCATTGGAGTCGGAATCTCTTTCAGTTTCCCCTTCTAAGACGCGCCAGCCTCCAGACAATCTTCTGGAATCTTCTCGCCTTGTCATCCTTCATCCTGATTAAATATTATACAGGGCCGTTGACTGAAGGGGAATTTGGGGCTTCAAAATCCCCTAAAATTCGGCCAAAAAAAGATTACAGGATCTTTTAACGTGTTATTTTTTTTGAACAAAGTTCAATAAAAACAACACGGCGGGCCAGCGGTGTTGATATCGAATGACTTCAGTGAATGTGATTGCGAAAGACCTGTCATTGGTCTACTTGTAGGCCTGACCTAGGCTACTCATGCATGATAGGTCTAATGTACATTTTAGTATTGCCATTTATTTGTCTAGTAACTGTTTCGTTCAATTATTGCTCAACCTCCATTAAGTTCGATTTCGTTTTGTCATCCAAGTAAACCAATCAAATTATTCGATACAATACTCTCATAGACAATCATTGATTAATTCGGACTACAAAAATAAATCGCTCCTAATTCGCGCTTAAATCGAAGTCGAGCAATCAGCAGTTTTACTCGTACCTACCATTGAGAGTTAACCTCGAGTTAGTCAATCAGCGGATTGAGTGACGTCACACTGGGCATAGGAGATTGACAACAGTCACTCTCAACTCGCCGATTGACCAACTCGAGGTTAACTCGCAATGGTGGGTGCGGATATTAGAGTGAACGCGTGGATAATGCGGAAGCATGGACACATGAAATAGATTCTGCATGTCAATTAAGTTAAGAACATTTTTAGGCCTGCATTAGCTTACTAGATCTATTGTACTGTGTATCTAGCTTACTAGATCTATTTTATGTTCTTCATTATTTTTAATCAGCGTGTTATGTGATTTACCGAATTAATGGTATTTGCGCTGCTTTTTGTATTTAAACGAGGACTTTTTTTATATAATCAGATCTTGGTTCACATGTTGGCGAACAATATTACGAGTGAATTGTATAGTCGTTTCTTTGTTCCCACCTTCACCTTCGCTTAGGAAACAATTTCGCGGCAGCTCTTAACTGCCATTCAAAATAACTTTTGGCTTAGTCCATTTGAATTGATATACGACGTCTTTAAATTGAGACGACGCCATAAATTTAGAGCAAAATAACTTTGTTTAAACTGAATTCAAATTAACCTCATTTCTTGTAAAAATTAACATCTTATTTTTTACTAGGGTTATGGTATATTTTTGCGAGCTTTTTGAATGGCAGTGAAGGACTGCCGTTAAATTTCGTTCCTTAGCAAAAACTTTGCTTAGCCGGGCGTAAAGGTGCGTCTGTAGAATCCACCCTAAGCAGGACACTTTAAACACCAGATGCGACTGCATTTTCTTGACTGTTGTTAGTCGCTTGATTGTATGGCACGCAACTCTCTGTAACTGATTTTGCGAAATTTACCCTTTCGGTACTTTTTAAAATGCACACAACGTTGACAAAATGTTTCAAATTTCTTTAAAAATTTGCAACTTGGTGTTAATAATTATGGCTGCTGTTGTTGCTTATAAAATTTGAGACAAATCCGATGACCTTCGACCGAGTCATGACAACGCATCGAGTGTTGTAAGACAAAGTACGTTGCATAGCACTTTATACCTAAAATGCACGTAAAAAAATGAAGCACAAATAAGAATGAAGGGAACAGAATACAAAATGCACTGTGAATTTTTTGTACGCGCATGCAGTTTCGAATCACAAATAAAAATTGCCGCTATTGGCTTGAAACGTGCAATTATTAGACGATAGAGCACAAACAAAAAGCGTCAAAAAGTCTCTTTTTTATGCGATGCTAGCAGCGATTCAGAAGGGAAATTCTGTCACGACGAATTAAGTTGAGACTTCTCTATTCGGGTAGATTTATTGCGCATTAGCATTGGCATTAGAAAACTTTTCAAATTCGAGGGAGGTGGGGCACACCTGTAGTATCCACCAAACGACTCTGATGCATTCTTTATTAACTCACGAGCGGGGAGAGAGGGGGTACTCTATATTTTCTAGCCTTCTGAACATTACTTGTCGACTTTGAAGCCACTACTAACATGCTTGTCCATTTTTGAAGAAATTCTTTACAGTTATTTGGTCCAGTTTTCGGTCATTTCGAGAACCAAAAATTCAAAACAGGAGGGGCGTCGAGCAGGTCTGACTTACAAAAAATGGGGGTTTGAAGGAGGGCGGGGCTTGAAGGGCTATGTTTATAGAATGCAACTGGCGGGGAGGGGGGTAACACCAAACAAGGAAGGGATTAGACCCCTCCCAAGCCCCCCTTGGAACTGGACATGGGAAAATTTGGTTTGACGTAATAATGCAGCTGGCGTCAAGGAATTAAATTTAAGATTTCACGCGTCCCCAACACAGGTAGGCTTACTTGTGAAACATGCTCCTACTATTGCGTCACCCAGGACCGCTCGAGGTTCTTATCTACTATCTCGCTTCTTAAAAAATTGTACAAAAGGAGCAAGTGAGAAGTAAAATGTAAGCCCACTTCCCCCTTCTTTCATTGTTGTCTCATAGGCATTAGCCTACATATTGCACGCGCACAAAATAAAGTTCAGATAATAACAACGAGTGGGCTTGTTCTGGCTCGGCAGTAACGCAACTTTTGCGAAAAACATTTAAAAAAAATTATTCGCTGATAATTGCGATTCACCACTGCGACGCACAGAGGTCCTTATGACCCTACAGGTGCATGTGGGTACGAGCGTAAATTCCGCCCTACCCTAGCTCGTCTGTCATTGTATACAGCGGCAGAAGTATAGGCTTTGGACCGCATTGTACAGCTTTGGGGTACGCAGCGTGTCAACAGCCAGTGATAACTTTATATATTCACGAATAGTCTAACAACAACAACAACAACAACAATTGCGCGGCAATATAACCGTTGAGGTCTTTACAGATCTTTTCAAAAGGAAGAGTTTAAACTGATGATAAATTAAGACAATTTTTAAAAATAGGCCTACAGCATGACGCGCGATAATAACAAACTACAAATTATAAATCAAAAATGTGATACGAAAACCAGTTGCATGGTGTGAGGGGGCTTGTGCGTAGACCCCCCCCCCCCACACTTCGTTCAGCATCTCATCCCAGCGAAAAAATTTAATTTGAATAAAATATCTCATCAGAAATATCTTATGACATTGAATGAATTAGTAAATTTTTTCATTTTCAACTAACTCCTATCATGCGATGCCTGATTGAAATATATTGGCAAAATATGATCTTGCTATAAAAGATAGCCCAGTCATTCAACATTAATTGAATTCATTCGGCATTAACCGAGTTTCAACAATCAACAGTCATTGTATGTAGGTTGTGTCTCAGTTTGGAACACGTTGTAGGTCAAGTTTTCTCCGATGTGCAGATAAACAAACTTTACGAACATCACCCGCGTGAAAAATTATTTTAATTTAGTTCTGAAACACTTCCTTTTCGTCGTCCTAGCTTTTTATGCATCATGTAAAAAGTAGTGCCCTACATTTTTGTACCTTCCCCTATTTTTGCTGCGCTCTCAAGCGCGTCGTCTTGTCAACACACCTGTAATCTCATTGAAACATCCATGGATGTTTACGGAACAGACTATAAAGGATAGTAACAGCAGCGGGCGGGGCCAAGATTTTTTTTTGAGGCGGGCAAAGAGGGGACAAAGGTAAAAGTGGGGGGGAGGGGGCTAGACTTAAATAATTTTTATCCGATTCAGGTTTAAAACAGTGGGGTGCTAACTTTCAGAGATAACTTTCAGGTTAACTCCCTTGCTACAGATTTCAAAAATCATAACAGGGCTGAGGAGGCACCTACAAAAGTGGGGGGTAGTGTGGGGGCTGACTCTCTGAGTTGGGGGAGGGGGTGGTCCAGCTTAGCCACCCCCCTCCCCGCATCGCCGCCTCTGGATCGTGATGCAAAATATGCAGGTCGATCAAATTTGCCCAAAACACTATCAATCAAAAGATAAGGTGCCAGATCAGCTTTTAGAGCTCCATCCCATCTTGTTTACTTCTCCTTCCTTTTCTGGCAGTATAAGAGACAGAGTCTCGACGTGAGAAATCATCGATTTATCGAAGAGTCCTTTAACGCTCGCAGCTTCAGCTCACAGCTTCACAGCGTCGACTACAGCTTCTGCTGGAAAGCTTCGAAGACGAGTGAGATCAGAGGACAGGACAAACACAAGGAAGGTCAGAGGACAAGACAGCGAGACAAGTAGGACAAGCAGAGAAGAGAGAACCAGACGCAAGGAAGGACAGCCGTAGAATGTCGAGCCAGGATGAGAAGAGCGTGGCAGGTCCACCCGCCTATGTCATCGGCTCCTGCTATGCTGCTGAGGTATACAGGCCTAGGCTTCAACTTAAGGCGAATATCTTGACGTTTTATTATGTCTACATAAAGGGTTTCGTTGAAAAAATAAATCACCACAGCTTCAAATTTTCAAATTTTCCTTGCGATCGCTTGGAAAAATTGCAGCAGCGCTAAATTCGTGCTCGGGAACTTTCATAGAGGCCTATAGCCTGCGTGCACATGTACCTGTAGGCCGGCATTTTGACGCTTAAGGATCGTCTGCAGCATACACTGAATTCTTAACGCATGAAACATAGTAAACGAAGATGGAAGTCAAGCAAACGAAGATGGAAGAAACATCGTTTACTTGAATCGCAGATTGTACGTCAACGTGTGCTGTTTTTATTTTCACCAGTGCGCCCGTAAGGAACCCGCCAAGTCGAAGGGGAGGTGCGGGCTCTACGCCCTGCTCGGGTGGGCCGTGGCCGCCTCGACCGCTCTCATAGTGGTCCTCGTGATCGGAGGGGTCTACTACTCGCGTACTGCCGACCTGCTGCAACAGGCCATCACTGTGATTGCTAATTTGCAATTAGCTGTGCTAATTTACTGCAATTTATTTCGATTGACAGTAATCTAAAACAAATAACTAATTTGGTTATTTTTCTATTTTTTCTTACGAAAAACATAGATTTTGGCGTGAAATGCAGGTAAAATGCATCTCACGACAGCAGACTATAACGCGTTTCGTTGAAAACATCGCTGCCTTTGATGGGACCTACTTCGACGTTGAAACCTAGTAGCCTATGCCTGTGCGATTTGGAGAAAATTGATTCAATATTTCGAATCGTTCGACTGATGTTCGAAAACAAATTTCCCAGTTTGGTTATCATACTTTTCCGGTAATCTAAGAAAAGACTACGGGTAATCTATTTATTTTTAGTTTTCTTCTGGTAATTTTCTAACCGTAATTTAGTTCTGGTAATTTTCTAACCATTTCTGCATGCCATTCGTTGCACCTTACAGACGTACCAGGTATTGGACAAGACAGGTCCGACTCCAGTCACGCATACTGTGGCAGTAGACTCGGCACAGAACGTCGTCGTGTTCAACTTGGCTGGAGACGACGTGGCACCCGGTACCTTCTCCGTGCTCGACTACACCAAGGTAATCAATTATTGATGCAGTTTAATTGTGGCCATTTCGTTCAAGTCTTGTGGTGAAGCGTTGTGGCCGAGTGGTCTAAGTCGCGGATTGCGAGTGTGGCAGAGAGTCGGTTCAAACCTCGGCCGCGGCAAAATATTTTGAATCACTTCGTGAACCCTTGGCAAAGGTGCCTAATTTCGTCAGCCCCGTAAATAATCATTCATCAGGGTGGAGTGCAGTGGAGACAACGTGGCGCCCGGTACCTTCTCCGTGCTCGACTACACCAAGGTAATCAATTATTGCTGCAGTTTAATTCTGGCCACTTCGTGTTCAAGTCTTGCGTGGCTACTTGAAACAAGACAAATGCAATACCATAGTTTTTGTTAAATCAGCATTTACTTGGCAAGATCACTTTTAAAATAAGAGATTTGCGGGTGCTGTTAGGTCAATGTACGAGTAGAGTTGTATTTGGTCATCAGAAGCGGGATCAGGCCGTCTACCGGTAGAACGTCTGGTGACGCCTGCGAGTTACATTGGGTCATCAGGCAGGATTCAGGCCGTCTTTCCAATAACCACCTGGTAGATGCATTATATAACCATCGCTTGCGTGACGACGCGTCTTCAGCGACGACCGGTCATCGCTGACGACGCAAAACGCTACACTGCGTCGTCAGGATGGATTCGCTGAAGAATTCAACCGGTATTCGGCCTGATCCCGTTTCTGATGATCCAGTGTAACTCGAGCATAATGTCTGCTCTATGGCAGAGCCTGATCGGGCTGTACGAGCCTACGGGACGCAACTGCTACCTCATCGCCGGCATGCTGAGCGGCTTCGCTGACCTAACGACTCTCCAGACCATGCTCATCGGGAACGTGACCAACACGGTGAGATAAGGATGAAAATCTGGAGCCTGTTTCTCAAAACAACTTAGACTCATTTAGTCTTACGAAATTCTTAAGAAAATCTTAGGCAAATTTTATTGTTTGTTATTTTACACTCCGCGCTGTCATGACGCCAGGCTCAATAAACCAAATGATGACGTCACGGCGGTCGCCAGTTGGATTAAAGTTGGTCAAATCTTATTTACGATTTAGTTTAAGCTTTGAGTTAGGGTAAGTTTGTGAAATGGGCCCCTTGGTTTTGTTTGTGGATTTCTTGTTTAACGACACAGCGACACACGAGGGTTATTGCAGTGACAGACGATGATATGATGCAGCTAGAACACACCTCAATTATGGCCTAGCTTTAGGCTCACACATGTTAAATTATTTCATCGTTGCGTCTATCTTTTTTGATTTAGACACCACAGCGCATAGAGCACATATTGCAGTGTTTGATTAGTTCTATATTTGATTTGCATTATATATGATTTGTGTTATATTTGATTTGTGTTATATTATTTGATTTGTGTTACAATATATTTGGCTAGTGTTAAATTGGATTTGTATGATTCTTCGCTTTGTGCGATAATTCATTTACATTTTTTTTTTGTTTTTGTAGTTTAGGGACCGTGTGTAGCACACAAGGGCTATACACAGTCCGGTTCCCTGCAAGAGAGCAGACACAGAATCGCTCCTTCTTTTCTTAAGTCGCCTTTTATGACAAGCCCGAAGAGCTCTGGGCTGCAGGCCAATTCTGTGTTCCCTAGCCTGCAGGGGTAAATCATTTGTACGTGTTATATTATATATGACATATATATAATATTGTGTGCGTTTAATAGAACGCCAGTGCTGTGGCCACGTACTACTACAAGCTATCAAACAGCTACCCGATCAGCGACAAGTCCATACTTCCCTCTCCAATGCAGAGTGCTTGCACTAGCCTGCCCGTCTACTGGATGGAGCCCACCGCTGCTCCAACCAATCACGGCATGTCCTCCTTGCATGTTTGCATAGGAGTTCGCCTGATTCGACAATTAGGTCCTTTCTTTTAGAATATTTTTTACATGCCAGCAGGTATTTTTGGCGTTGTTTTTAACTAGGCTAGTTGTAATAATGAAGCTCAGTCATGATAAAGACAAATAATACCAGTATGTTCAGGCTGGGCTCGACTGTCCAGCAGGGCTCAGCTGGGCACGGATGCCCTTATGAACGGGTCGAATTTGTGCTATTAAACTTTAACTTTCCTACTGCACGCCACCCCAATGGATGATTATTAGCGGGGCTGACGAAATTAAGCACTTTTGTCAAGGGTGCACGAAGTGACTCAAAATCTTTTGCCGCCGCCGGGGTTCGAACCGACTCTCTGCCACACTCGCAATCCGAAGTCCACGACTTAGACCACTCGGCTTCACCATACTAATGCGTGACCCGAAGGATCGCCTGCTTTCATTCCTTGAAGTGTTCACTTATAATACCAAAGTAGACCTACAGTTACTAGTCCGTGTACTGGTCAGAGGCCCATTTATAACTAACGCAGCAAAAATGCTGTAAAATAGCCATTTGCATTTAATATATACTTTGTTTCATGCCCATTTTGACATGGCTCATTTTGACATGGCCCATTTTGACATGGCCCATTTTGACATGGCCCATTTTGACATGCCCCTTTTGAATATTAAACGTATCGATAGAATGTAATAATTATTATATGTGAAGTTGGGTTTTTTGCAGGAATCTCAAAGAGAGACTTTTTTTCGTCGATCGTGAATGTCTTCAAGAAAGTCGTTGCATTCGTAAAGCCTATGGTTCCAAACATTTCAACGATCTATGGTCTATTCAATTAACGCCTCACGGGGGATGGAGGATGAGGCAACGAAGGCGTGGCTTAGGGTGTTTTTGCTTCATTCTTACATTTACTGTGATCAACTTGAGCGCTTTCAGCGCGTCATGTTTATTGGTTTTACTGAGAGCCTGGGGCCTCATTGAGGAAGTAATCTTTTGATTTAAAACAAGGCTGAGATGATGTCATAACCTTAAACTATGATTCTAAAACTTCAGTAAAAATGTCATCAACATGAACTTGGTTGTGTTCCTGCAAAAATCAAACATCATTGTGCCAATCAGAGGGCTCGTATTAAAATGAATTCTGAAATATAATCAAGTTTTGATCTAAGTTCTAGATGAACCGCTATTGAACCGCGATCAACTATCAAACAACGTTTAGCTTTAAGTCAACGGCAGTTAAAAATATTTACACACATTGTTCACGCGATGCCAGCGCCCTGAACACAGCAAAACGTCTAATAGCGTATCGCATAAACACGGAGATGTTGATCTAGTGGTGATACATGCGCTCTCATTGGTCCGTCTATAGCTGATCTTGTTCTGAACGCTCGTCCACGTAATCCACCAATAGAGTCCCATGTCCTCAATCTTCCTCATCAACTACGTCCCTGAATTCCTTTGCCCGTTGATGATCTCTGAAACACAAAACAAACAGCAATCAAGACAGATTTGAATTAAATTATTGGAGTGAAATTTAGTTAACCAACCTAAATTTGATTAATTTTATTAAATTAATCAACTTTTATAAAATTTTATTTATTAATAATTAATTTTAAGTAATTTTATATTTCATTAATTTTCATAAAGTTTCATTAATTTTATTAAATAAATATTCATCACAAACCAGCGACTAAATTGACAATCAAAGCAAACAAAAAAAAATCTTATACAATATATAAAAAATGCAAACATAGAAATGAGGGATAGAATAGATATAATATAACTATAAATAAATATATTATATTTACCAAATATGAAACACATAAGATATAAAGCATGCAAAATGCACAAAAACAACAATAGAACACAAGCGGGGAGCCTCAAGCTGACAGCAACATACAAGTATGCTCGATCAAAAAACAATTCCTTTGAGGAAGTATGATATCAATACAACATGAGTAAACTCTAAGGCTCAGTTGTTCAATAGAGAGATATCTGAACCGTAGTTGAACGATCCAGGATTATTAGAATAACTCCCCAATATTGGCGTGTTATTCAAACAATCCTGGATCTAATTTGCGATATATGATTGGATCGCGACGCCATTTTTGTTCTAGAATTATTTAAAACCAAATGACTCTCGATTGAGCAACTGGGCCTTAGAGAAAGTACGGTATAAATATAACAAGAATAAACTTTTAAGTTTAACGATCAATAATAATCAATGCGTTGATTATAGCGATTCATCAGTAGCTAAAAGTTCATCTTAGTGCAAGGCTTTCTAATAAGAAAATCATGCCCTGTTGACCGTTGAACCGCTAGCATCATGATATTGCATTTGACAAAATCTAGTTCTCCTAAGACGCCTATAGGCACCAAAACAGGCTCTAAACTAAATACTATTAGTCTTCAATTATTTAGCACCGGCCGGTGATTGCAGAAGCTCCCGTCAAGAGGTGAAACGGGCGATAAATACTTCCTAACTCGTCGATAAAAATACTCAAACGGTGTGTAGAGTGCGTACGTTTGGCGGCGTTGAACGTCCCGTGCGTCTGCTGGTCACACACGAAGCAGCGCGTCGACTTCTTGAAGTGACCCAGCGCGCACTTCTCACAGAAGTAGTGCTTGCACCTGCGCACCAGTCCAAACAAATGAGTCAGGCAACAAAAGCTCCATCATCGAAAACAAGATGGGCTAATATAATGGAAAAGAAGATGACCTCAATATTACTGAAAAGCAGACGGTGTCAATTTAATTGAAAGCAAAATGGCATCAATATTATTAAAAACAAGATGACGCTAATGTAATGGAAAAGAATACGGCCTAAATTTAATTGAAAACAAGATGGCGCCACTAAAAAGCGAAAAAAAAATTGCTCAAACAGTCGCACCAAATACTAACCAAATTATTAAGCATAACATTTTGCGATAAGCCACAGGAATCCCATGCAAAACAAAATTCGATGGAACTAACTGTCCCCCCCCCGGCCCCTCCCCTCAAATTCGCGTGAGAGGGAGCGCTCACTTGGTGACAACGGGGTCGACGAAGGACTGTCGACAGAGGAAACACTTGAAGGGGAGGTCGTCGTCGTCGTCATTCACCTCGTAGCGCGTCGCCTCTACACACCACCACATAATATACAACCACAATACACCACATGATACACTACACAAGACACCACACAATACACCAAACAATACACCACACAATACACCACACAATACAATAGCTGATTACTGCTCAAATTGTGAGCTCAATCCTGCCACGGATCCAAATCGTGTCCAATAACTTTTAAAAATGACCTCATTAATAATAAAATAATAGAATTACTAAAAATGAGACAGATAATTTTAAAAAAATATACGATAGATAAAATCCATCAATATCATAATCTTTATTATTAAATGATAAGTATTTCAATTGAAATGAATAAGAAATATTCATTATCAATTAGTAATGGTTTATGAGATTACATTATTAGCAGTGAAATAAAAAAAAATTTAAGTTCCATGCAGGTTCAACCATGATTAATTAAAAGTTCTAAGGCTTAGGGATGGTTTCTCGAACACAGATTCAATGGTGGTTCAGGATTTTGCCTATGCAAAAAGGTGGGTTAAATCCTGAACCACCATGAAATCCTGTTCGAGAAATCAGCCATAAGAGCATCAGAATAACAAGAGTTGAGAAGCAAGAATTTATTCAGTTACTAATAATTGAGAAAATACCAGCTGAAAGAATCTGTTCTTGCTCCTTCTTTTTCAGGCTCATCTTAAAAAATTTCATGTTTAAAATTAAAATTGTTTGAGAGCAATAAAAAGTTGCGCGTGTGTGCGGTGCCGCTGCTCACCAATGTTGTCGTCGGCTGGTTTGTGCGCAGTCTCGCGCTCCAGCTGCCAGCCGTGCTTGTAGTCCGTGCGGTCGTGCAGGAACTTGCAGGAATCTGCAAGCACACAGCGCATTGCACGTTAGTCTATAAACACACAGCACGTTGTATGCCAGTCTACACACAAAGCACATCATATATTAGTCTGTATGCACACAACATATTGTACGCTAGTCTGTACACACACAACACACTGTATGTCAGTCTGTATCCACGCAACACATTGTAGAGGCCAGTTGACCAATCAAGAGTAATTTGGCTTTAAAGAGTCACTGAACAAAAATGACGTCAAGACCCAATGAAGACTGTGTAAAATAATTCTCAGATCTAATTTCAATACGTTACAATCCTAGATCTAATGTGGATATGAGATCATTGAAATAACACTCAAATAAACAACTGGCCCCTAGATTCAATCAAATCGTAATCAATTTTGCAATCAACATGGGAATTAGACAAAATCACAATTTACGTTAGCAACCAAACACCAGCCTTTCATAATATCATTATGTGATTAGAAGAACATTCAAAATATTGTAGTTCTCTTGCATCATTATTGAGAAAAAATCCATTGTTCATAAAACATTGAATTGAGGCGATTACTCAGCATTCTGCCCTGGGTTCAAGAGGGGGGCATAGGTGTGACCACGCTGTGTGACCACGCGGTCTTTCTCACCTCCAAAGCCGCAGAAGCCGGTCTCCTTGTAGTCCTTGCAGATGTCCGGCTGGTAGTCCCACCTCACCGTCGCGCGTAG
>JAQIWG010006586.1:0-13165 GCA_034695025.1 Chamaedrilus cognettii | reverse complement strand
ATCAATAAAACATACATAGATATCATTTCCATATTCTAGACTTCTTTCGCTCAGCATTCTCATTACCCCGATTGCATCTCTAGTACCCATTCCTTTCCTGAAAACAAATTGAGTTTTACCGATTACTTCCTGTTTTCTTTCCCTCAATCCTCTTTGTCAGTATCTTTAGCATGATCTTTGATGCATGCGGTATGATACTGATGGTTCTACAGTCACTGCACTCATTTGCATTTTCTTTCTTTGAAATTTGTATCATCATTATCTTCGTGAATTCTTCGGGCCATCTCCTAAGGTATTACACACAGGCATTAAATCATATGGGCAGAGCTCACACTTTACCATCATCTCCATAAATGAACATCGAACAGCATCTGAGTGTAGGCTATAACCACTATAATACATTAACATTCATGCGTTGATAGAAGGGTATGTTAAGCCAAAACCAAAGATCAATCAGTGATATAAAAATACACAATATCAAAAAGACATAAATTCCGCAGTTCAATATTTAAAAATTAGCTTGCGTTGTAAGATGGCTAGCATTAACCATTGAAGGGCCAGGCCCTCTTCAGCCGTCCCCATATTACAATACTGTCGTCCAATACGTCGAGTCTAGCTGTTCAAGCTTAACTTGCTGTTCCACCCCCCTTCACGTTATCTTGCTAAATTTGCATTACTCAAGGGCATTGAAAAGAACGTTATACGCATAAGACATCTTCGCTTTGATGCACCAACCGAAGAAATGGTGTCGGTTGACATGCTTCATTTCTCGGTGGTATGAATTTTAGTTTTGTACTATTGCCCTTATTTAGAGCATTGGTTTTTAATCGTTTAGTTCCTGTTCTCAGTAGGCTGTTTAGAGTTGCCCCAATATCAGTGAACTTTACTTAAAGCCAATGTCATCGGAGCACATTCAAAAGTCAAAATGAAATAAGATATTAAAATATTGTGCACTATACTGTTCACATTGTTTACTTAATTGCATCGGCAGCAACTCCTCCCACAGGACTTCTCTCACCTGAGCGATAATGCGGGATTTGTGATCATCAGAAGGAATTTCGAACTCGCCGATCGCCAGCGAACTCTGTTCCTCAACGCCATCTGCCGGTGTCTCGCCAGCCCCGTCCTGGTCCGAAGCGTCCCCACTCAGCGCCTCATCGTCCGTCCCGTTTATCGACGACCCGGCCGACGCACCGTCACCGATTTGTACCAGACAACCCTCGTCTTCCGAGTTCTTCAGTTCTTC
Source organism: Chamaedrilus cognettii (assembly GCA_034695025.1). Classification (NCBI taxonomy): domain Eukaryota; kingdom Metazoa; phylum Annelida; class Clitellata; order Enchytraeida; family Enchytraeidae; genus Chamaedrilus; species Chamaedrilus cognettii. The sequence continues at coordinate 11,919 of JAQIWG010006586.1, read as the reverse complement.
GATACGCAGCACCGGGGCCACCAAACCCCGCGCTGGCGCCGGCTCCGCGGGCAGCTCACTCCGAGAGCTGGGCCCCACGGATGGCTCCATATAGTCTGACACCAAAGGGAGCCTCACCAGGGAACTGGACGACGTCGTCTCGACGTCGCAAGGCTGCGTGGAGTTCGTCACGCCGTTCATTGTCGACCTGAGCTTCGATTTCTGGACTAATTCGTCACACAAATTAAAATCTGCGATCGATGGCAAGGTATCCAGGCGTTGTGGAGCGGGGTTCCAATCAGCACAGGGCGGGGGCAGATAAAATCTGTTTGGCAGAATTCTCCGAGAAACCTCAACGACAGATCGACGTCTACGGCGTGAATCAGACAATATAAAGCTATAATAATAGAACAGACAGCAACACTCAGTTAGTCTCTTAGAGTATTTAGGAGGTTTCACTGATCACGTGAGTAAATGATTGGTCAAGAATGCTTTGCATGCTCAAAGCATTCTCTTACTTTAGTAAGAGAAAAATCAACGAATGTTCAGTAATGATGCAGAAGGGGGCTTGTGTCAGCGATAGCCTACTGTTACATAGGCCTAAGAGGCCCTAGACCTAGGCCCTACAGAGAACGCAAATTACGGTGATTCGCCCATGTTCGAGTCACATCCTTTCAAGCTGGATGTGTGACTGAGGACAAAAGCAGAAGCTGCCAACGTCCTACGATCCACGGATCCAGCACATGTGCAGCTCATTGTCTTAAGAATAAATGGACAGCTCATATTAAATATAGCTGCGATCAGACCAATGAAGGCAATGTTACAGATGTAAACAAATATTGTGATTGGATGGATGGAGGTCTTGACCCTGTCAACAGCCCACCATGCACAACGTGCGCAGCTCACCCCGAGAAATGCAATACGCCGGAACAACCCACAATGCAAAGCGAATTTTTTAAATTAAATTCATAACTAACGGTTTCCTATTTGAAACCGGTTAATTATTATCTATATCTGTTGCGTGATTTTGCTACGCCATATAATTTTTTTCTAATGCTTGAAATTTAAAATATTTCACGACTTTAATGATATTTCTTTGAAGTTAATTATAGGCTTAGTTATTCAGCACCATATATCTTTGGTTGTTCTAGTGACCTTGTTCCGGCGGGAACAGCCTTGGCCTAGATGGATTCATGGCCTTGAAAGGTCAACTACTTCGGTTTATTGATTGCAGCGATAGGGCTTGGTGCAGCTACACATGCACGTGGAGGCCAAAGTTTCAATGAGAAATATACAACGGAAGCGTATAAGGGCCATTGTTAAATAAAAGAGAAAAGATGAGGAAGGTGCCGATGGTCTCGAGAAATGTCGAAATCCCAGTCGACCCCAACGTTAGGGACCGCATTAGGCACTGTGGCCGTCCAGTTACAATCGTAGCAACTGGATAGGGATAGTGCTCAATATGCATGTCCCCCATCATATCTCTCAACAATCCCTATCCTCTCAACACATCTCCAAGTCAGTTTTTCTTTCTTCTGGCTATCACTTCTCTCATAGTCCTTGCTTCTCCCTTTTCTCTCAAGACTTCTTCATTTGTTATCTTCTCCGTGCAACTAATCATCTCCATTCTTTTCCATACCCACCTGTCCATACTCACACGTCAAATGCTTCAATTCTTCGTATGTCCTCTGCCTTCAGTGTCCAAGTTTCAGCGCAGCTTTATAGTGCCAAACAAACAATCGCCTTCACAGTTCACAGTCCTCTTTTTCACTTTCCTGCTGAGCCCTTTTAGTCAACAGCCTCATTCTTTTGCCAAGAGCATTCTTGACCGTTCCTATCCTCGTTCCAATTTCTGTGTCACACATCACCCATCATCCGTATCGGCCTTATAATAAGAAGTTTCTTCGTCGAAAGACGAGTACAGAATATGCAATAAACAGTTAAGAAATGCACCAGTACATATAATCATAGAACACAGTAAAGCGATAATGTTACACTTTGTAGCTTAATGACCCATAAGCACGATTGATATTAAACATACATGTACTGATATATAGAGTAAAACGTTAACCTACGGATACACAAAGCACTATTTACAGCGAGTCGATGTATAAAGAAAAAAATCAATTACTAAGCTAATTAGCACATAGAGTTTTCGAACGAATTAAGGATTATCGCTTTAATCTTTAAGTTTGGCCAAGAAATACCCTGTAGCGATTGAACATCTACGAGTTCGCACAGTTTGAATATTTCTTATATAATTGTTATATAGGGGCCTAATCGTCGAAAGTTTTTTGTACCAGTGTACTCACTCTTGTATCATTCGAAGTATTCTTTAGACATGGTTAAACTGCGACTCATTGGAAGTCACTGTTTGCCTTTGATCACTTATGCAATTGACAGTTTAAATCTTAAAGTCGTGCAACTTAAAACTATAGAAAATTGGTGAAACTCTGTGTATCGGAAGATGTTTGGATATAATAAATGGAAAAGCGTAGAGGAAATAACTTGTAGGCTTGGGCGATTGAGTTTAATGCACCTTTCAAACAGGCGACACTTGCTTTTGATCAAAGGTCTACTATAACAGTCGTGCGACAATTAGGTAATTAAAGGTTTAATAAATCAGCAGATGTGCGCTGCTGAATTTGATCAACCGAAGAAGTGTTTAATATTAGTCGTGATTGGTCAAGAGCTAAGATAAATGCAATGGCCTATTATGTCCTTCAAGGCAATTTGTGGTATATTGTAGCAGTACAGGTTACGTGCAGCTCTTGTATACCTCAACTTATTTTCGCTTAGTGTGGTTGTACCAGCTGCATAATTCTAGTTTAAGTTTGATTTCTTTCTATGTAATCGATTTATTTCTGCAGTCTTCTGACGAATTAACACACATATAATTCATGCATAACTAAATTGTCTGTACAAGTAGATACTCTTTTGATAAAATGAAGGCGACGCAAGTTGACAATATGGTGAATATCAAGACGGCCCATGAAACAGATCAGCTGTTTGACAGACTCCCACTTGTTGTAGCTAAAAAATGTCTATAGATAGAACTCCGCCAGCTATTAATCTCAGCCAATTGGTCACGTTTTAAGTTCAAGCAATCGATGTCATAAAATAGGCAGACAATATCTTTCCATCAGCTCCAATTTAACAACATTCACTGGTAAATTTACATTAGCAAAAAATAGTGTTAGCGGTTATAAAGAATTTCCGACGCACACCTGAAAAACCCACTTGAAATTTGACACCACTGATGAGCATAATACCCAATCTTACTGGCACACTGCAAGTCAGCGCCACTAATTGACATCGGCGGCGAGACACTAAGTTTACAAGGCTCTATGCACATGCAGTGACACCTCTTAGCATTAAAGTTCATACCGATTTTGCGGCCGACATCACCACAGGAATTCAGCATTGTTTGAAGTTTAATGACAGAGGCAGAGAGTAATATGATATCATCGGCATATAACAAATATCCAAGGTATGTGTTGCCTATTTGACACCCGAGCTGACGCTTTCGTATAAGCGACTATTATGCAGTTGACATACAAATTGAACAAAGCAGGCGACAAAATACCGCCTTGTCTAACATCACTTAAAACGCTTAGAAAAGCAGAGAGAGAACTATTTCATTTGACGCACACCGATAATTTTGAATACCAGTTAACAATCACATCGACAAAGCACATGGTAGCGCTTAATTTGCAAATGAGAGACGAAAACAGTTTAAAATGGTTCACGCGATCAAAATCGTTTGCAGCGTCAAGAGATGCAATATACAATACACATTGCTAGAGCGCTAATCCATGCTAACAAATATTTGACTTGTCCACCTGCTCAACCTTCTTTCCGTAGACGAAAACGGTAATAGATCCTAAACTTTTTGGATATTTTCAAAACCTTGTTTTCTTCACGTTTATGATTGTATGATTGCACGTATTTGCTCAGTTTTTACATAATTTAATTTATCCAGTATTAATTGCAGCCCCTTTCAGTGTTCACAGCATTCCTTGATCGTCCAAAAATCGAATGTCTTTAAACTGCATGATACCCTCCCCCTTTGCTCCCTTCATCTACATCCTACATTTTTTCCCGATCATCTCCTCTACGTATATGTACAACGAAAGCAACCGAGGAGAAAGCAGACGTACATTCTTGTCTAACACCTCTTCCTATCTTTGGCGGTTCTCTGTTACAATACTTGTCATTTACTTTAAAAATCGCTTCTTGATTTATTTACAACTCTCACAGTTTTTCGGTCCCTCCAGTCAACTCTTATACGTTTCAAGATATTCATTATTCTCATCCATGCAGTTCTCTCCATCAAATGCTTTTTCAAAATCTCTGAAGCAAACATTCATATCATTGCTGAAATCTAAGCTCCTTTCACCCAACATCCTCATTACTCCAGTCGCCTCTCTCGTACCCATGCGCTTTCTGAATTCAACTGTGTTTTACTTGTAGGATCCTTGATACCCTTGTTTCTCCTTCAATTCTTTTTGTGATTATTCTCAGCACAATTTTGGAAGCATGCGGAATAAGGCTGATCGTTCTGAAGTGGCTACATTTGTTTCTACAACTGTTTGCTGCAACCCATTAGAACAGTTGCGGGAGACCCGACAATTGCTAGGGTCGTTGCTTACTCGACAGGTCGCGCGATCGCTGTCCATGGCCCTCGGGCCTTGGTTGCTCGATCGCTAGCGTCCTGAAGCCGACCTTCGATGTCATCCCCGCGTCCTTCAACCTTCTTTAGGAAGTCTCCAGTGTTGAGAGACTCGTATATCATCATGAAGATCGGAATACATTTGAATGCAGTAATATAAACCACCTTTGCCAAGAGTGCACGAATTAAGTGACTCGAAATCTTTGCCTCGGCCAGGATTCGAATCGCCGCGCAGTCGAACCCGTAATCCGAGCTCCGTTTTGACTAGGCCTACTCGGCCAGAGCGCTTCGATATTCACTTAAGAAATCTTTGTATTGAAACATTCACTATATGAAGTGCATTTTGACTCTAAATTTGATTGCAATTTGGTTATCAACGGGCATTATTTTTCTTGTTAATTAAGATTATTATTTTGCACTTTTACCGATTTAGGCTGTCTTAAGAAGTTTCACATTAGCGTCATCAGTCTATTCTTCCGGCAGTCTTCCGAGATGAACGGTCTTCACACAATGACGGCTCTGGTGACTCGTCTTGAGGGAAGACAGGGCTTCCGGGACGACGCGTTTGTCTTCGCGTTGTCCTCCCGGCTTCTTCCCGTCGCTTTCCGAATAACTGCTATGTATTTGGCATATAACCATCGCTTGCATGAAGACCCGTCTTGCAGGATGACGCGTAGTCGCTAAAGACGACTTTGTTCACATCATGTCTTGCGACTGAATACCTGGGGGCTCATTCACGTATATATCTTACAACCATCTTAGTCGTAAGATTGTCTTAAGAGAATCTTTGGCAAGTCTTATCTTTTTTATTGGAAACTCCGCACGGTCGAGCGCAAACCAAATGATGACGTCACGACGGTCGGCGATTGGATTTTATTTGTTTTAAATTTCAGTTTGGATAAGATTTCAGAAAATTTTAAGAAATGTACGTAAATGAGGCCCCAAGTGTCTTGAGGGAAAAATTCTTCCTGAAGACGGCCAGATGACGTCAATGTCAACGCACCTTCGGTCATCCGGGCTGTTCCTCCGATCGTCTTCCGGGAAGAACGGTTTTCATGGGAAGATGGCAATGATGATGCGTCTTGCAGATAACAGGGCTTCAAGGACGACGCGTGTGCTTGCATGTACAATGTACAATTTGTACACCACATCTTCACGTCGCCTTCCCGTCCGCTTCCCATTAACCAACGTGTACAGTATATTGTACGTGTATAACCATCGCATGTACAGATCGTCTTACGGTATGACGCGTCGTCGCTGAATATGATTTGCTGATATTAAGTCTTGAACCGAATTTCGGATGTCTTGCAGGAAGAACACTTCTAGGACGACAGCCTGAAGATTTAATGTGAAAACACGTAGACAGGACTGAGTAAATTACAGCGATGGCTAAAAATCTAGTGCATTTATGAGCTATTTCAGTAGTTTCTCAAACTTTCTTTTTGTTCTCGGGCGCGGAGGATATAAGACGTGTTGTGTTCTACCATTGTTAGATTGCCACTCAGATCAAACAGTAAATCTATTTATTATTTGGTCTGAGGATTGCATATGCAAGGTCAACTCAAAGTTTTGTGAGAGATTTCAACTTGTTTTATTCTGAAAATTATTTGAATTAAAAGAGGAAAGCTTGAAAACGCGTTGCTGTCACTTCCTTTTCACTGGTTTTTACTTGCGTAGATTGCGAAGATTAGCATAACAGTTCAGATACCGTACCGTATGATAACGGACCGCAGATACCGTATGTGGGAATGGGACATCCTGCTAAGAATAGCGTCACGGTTCACATGTGTTGGATAGTCATGCTAAGCCTAACGTCGCTGTTCACATGCATGGGAGTGGGGCAGTCCTGCTAAGTCTCTAGCGTCACGGTGCACACGACATTGTGCAAGACAGTCCTGCCAAGCCTAGCGCCACGGTTCACATGTGTGGGACAGTCCTGCTAAGACGAGCGTCGCGGCGCAGAATTTCGATGCAGTCGCAGTCGAACGAATGCGACCAGTACCGGTAAACTCTTGACCTGAATGCAATGCAAAACAATGATACATGTATATCACACGTTTAGTCACATTCTTCAAATTCAAGTACGAAATGGAAAATTCAGAAACTTGCTAAAAAATTTGAAGAAATTTGCAAACTCCTAGCCTACATGTAACTTGAGACAATGTAACTATTATTTTTTGATAAACCGTACTTGAATACAGAAAGCTTACTTATGTTAGGTAATCTGAATAGGCATATCCTCTGACATTCCTCCTATCCTGTGATAGGTTTACCTATTTAAAAGAGCTCCTTAACATGATTAAGAACTAAACATTTTTTGGCATTAAGTTTGACGCTTCAAAATTTACAATTTGTTGATGGACTAATACACACTAGTAGGCCCGACCTAAGCTTGTCTAAGTTTTCTTCACGTCATGAAATGATGGTTGCCAACTTGCCATGCATACATGTAGCTATAGACGGGATCCTCGATGACGTCCACTGACGTTGACAATAAATCCATTCAGAATATGTATGATTATCATTCCATTACAAATTTTTTATCTGATCATTCTTTCGCAGGCGATGTAGCAAACTTATAGATGATAGGCCTGTGGTAGAAACAAATCGTCACGGACAACTTGGGACTCCTGAATCGGGAGTGTCAATGAAAATGCCGCGCATGGAGGGCTCGCGAGCATCACCTCAAATCTTTCCATTCCATTCCCTATAATACTACAATCGGCAATCGCTACTTTCCCTCTCCAAATTGTGCCACCATGGGCGGCCATTTCTAGTCGCCTAGCCGGCCGGTGTCCCCTCTGAGGACAAACATCCTATTTCCCCTGCTTCCTTGGCTACACCGTTGTTGAGAGAACGACTAGGCTATAACTCGCTTGTTCTCACCGCGTTCGTGTAGTTTCATGGCCACATCGCTCGGTGCCTCGGTGACTGTCTGGTGAGCGCTATAGCGTACTGTGGCGGGAGAGCCGGGCGTGCGGCCGGGTGGCCGGCGCGTGTGGTGCTGGTACGGCGGGCTCGGTATCAGGGAATACTTGGCGCCGAGATGGGATACAGCTGCTGGCGCCAACGGACGGATCTCAGAGTCGATGAAATCTGTCTCAAGAACTTTCATAGCCGATTTTTTACAGACCAAGTGCAAGAAAAATTTCATTATTTAAGCAAGTTTCGAAATGCAACTATTATTAATGAAAAGAATAAATTAATAATAAAAATAGAGGATTTAGAGTCCGTTTCGGTGTCTGAAAAGTCACAGGGACCTAAAGGAGGAGGCCTACAACTGTAAAAAGTACAGACCGAGATCGGTCGAACTTGAGAGTTTAGGAAAACCATTATGCAAGATCATGAAATTATTATTGACAGAATATAAAAAATCATGAACTATGGAAAATTGTCAAAAATTTTCTGAAAACAAAGATTTTCCTAAGATGCTTGTCGTTCATCTCCATATCATTAATGCTGCACTGAAGCTTTGGCATCGTGGGTCCAAAGTTTATGTCAAGTGAAGAAGTGCTAGCGCTCGGGCATAAGCATAACATGCCATGACAGTGTACAACTGCACATTGTAAAACTCACGAAAGGGAGGGGGGGGGAAGGCAGATGCTCATGCAAATGTGAGATATTATTTTTTTTAACTTCAAAATTGACAACTACACAGTTTCAGATTATAAACTGCATACACAAATCACCTTTAACTGCTGTACATTTGAAGTCACAACTGCACTTATTGTGTGGTGTTCCACTACGACTGGACGTTAAAATACGGCCAGGTAGCGCTCACGATAGAGTTGGATGGTGCGCTGGTCGCGGCCCAGCTCGTTGGCTGCGCTGCAGCGGTAGAGCGCGTAGTGGCGCGGCAGCACGGCGCGCACCCCGAGGCGCAGCGTCAGGCGCCACCCGGTTTCCTCGTACACCTCCACCGCGTACTCGTCCTCCGGCCTGCCCCCCGCACCCCACGCGCCCACCGGCTCCCACCCGGCCGCGCCCAGTCGCTCCCAGCCGTGCTCGCGCGCCAGGGGGTAGGCGTCCACGACGCACTCCAGCACCGCCTCGCGACCCGGCGTCTGACCAATCCGCTTGTTCGCAACGTTGATTTCTGGCGCGTCTAAGGAGAAACGTCCGTTTTTTCAATCATTCAGTCAACAATTCTAGAAGTGAAATTTTTATATTAAGATGTAATTAGCAGAACTAGCTGCACACAAGGGAGTAGCTGGGGGTAGCATACTTCATGCAAGATCTCTTTGCTTAAAAAAACATCATTCAAAGAACCTTCATATTGGACGCTGGTCAACACTTAAAGTGCACGCACAGTGGACACACCCATCACTCAAGGTGTAGTCACATTGGACGCTCATCGCTTATGGTGCACTCACACTGTACAGTGTACACCCATCCATCAAGGTGTACTCACACTGGACACTGAGCGCGATCTGTCGCCGCGCGAGGGGCGGCACGTCGTTGTCCGCCACACACTCGTACAGCGCGCTGCAGTAGCGCGTCACGTTCAGCATGAGCAGCGCGTGCCCCGCGCCTCCTGTCGACCCGAGATCTGCTCACGCACGCACGCAGCATCAACGCACTCACAGCTACCGCACATCTACAGAGCACAATTAGTAGCCGCACTAATATGTGACTTTCTGACCACTATAAATCACAGGCGGTGCGATGTTCAATGACAATTAGCGTCGTGGTTGTCAAACGTTAAAAACGTTTGATATAGACTATAGACATGAATATGATGGAGCTAGTAAATTAGTTTTTTTTCTGTAAAGGTAAACGCAGACCTAGAGCTTCCAGCGGCATAGCAAGTGTCGGATAAAAATCAATGAGCCTATCAATTCAAAGCCAAAATATTTAGTTGACATCATACTTGAACTGAAAATCGTTCAAAATTAAAGTCTTGAACTGAGAGTCTTCATCTCGAGTGCTGAACCTACCCACAGCGCTGTCAAAGTACGCGAGGCCACGTCCAGTTCTGTGATACCACGTGACCTGCGGCGGGGGCACGCCAGTCGCGTTGCACGTCAACAGCACCGTGTCGCCCTCTGTCGCGGTCACTTCAGACGGAGAACTCTCCAAGATTTGAGGAGGAACTAGAGAGTGATAAAGATACTTACAATTTTAGGTACCCAGATTAGTCAATGCCCTCTAAGAGTACGTTGTAAGCATACAATGTATTACTGAATAAGAAACTTGTACAATGTGCGTCGTGGCTGCATAACTGGTACGGAACAAAATGATTTAAAATATAAATGTATCGACATGATTCAACATAGCGTCACAAGCTAAACCTGTTTCGGCCATCCTCGCTAGATTCTCAACGGAATACTCCTCCCCCACTCCCCCTCTATCCATATGGATTGCGAATCAGGATTATTTCTTAGACCCGTCCATTTTTTAGGATTTTAACAACTAGTCTACAAGTTGTAAAGCAATTAAATATCTAGCACCAACTTGAAAAAACAAAGAAAATAACTTCGTTTCCCAAGGAAGCGTTCAAACAATTATACACAGTTTTAGTCGTGACTACGCAACACAAATAAATAAATCCATGAAAAACAAGGGAGTTGACGTTGCAAACAGAAGCTGCACGGAGGAGCTGCATGCAGGGCCTACTCTGCATGTCGTGGAGTTGTCGTGGATCAAGTCCATGGTCAACTAATTCCGTGACAGTGTCCTGAAAGAAAATGTCTTCCATTTTGTACAAATAATTAAGTTACTGAACTTTTTTGGAGTCGACATAAATGTAGACTTGTTAGTATAAACTCATAGACATGTTCGCCACATATTTTTACTCTCATCGTTTTCGCTTGTCACATATTTTGTGTTGAAAACTTGAATTTCACAAGACATAACACTAGACCTATAGGTCTCGCGCTTATATGACTAGGATCGATGCGGAGGGGAGACGGTCGGTGCTGCTGACATAACATAATATAGACGGCGAATATGACAAAATACGAAGAGCGAAAAAAAAAGAATATACGGCAAATATTTTAACAAAGTTTCTGTCATCAGCTTGGTTTCGAATTTTTTTACTCACGGCGTAGATGGTATAGGAATATCATGCACGCTGCGTGCACCTTTGACATGGAGCATGACGAGCTTGCTGGTGACCGGGTCGGTGTTGAGGAGGCAGCGGTAGGGCCCCGGGTCGGACGGACGCACGTCCCGCACCCGCAGGTTCCACTCGCGCGCCGACGGACGCACGACGCTGAAGCGAGTGTCGTCGATGACGCGCCGTTCAGCGTACGTGAGGGGGAACGAAAGGGGGTCAAGCCAGATCACCTGCACACAAACATGTACGTGGGAGGGGGGAAAGAAGAGGGGGTCCAGCCGGATCACCTGCACACAACGACGTCATCAACACGTCATTCGCTGTCTAGTGCAGTAGGTTCAGGCTTTTTCTTGTAACAATTTTACGAATATAAGATTGGAAAATTTAAGGTCAAACAATTTAACAAATCTTAGCTTTAAATGCTCCATCAAACTGATATAATAAAATATGTGTAAAACTTGCAATCAATAAACACAAGCTAATCAAGCCTAGACAACACGAGAATAATATGCTTCTTCTTTTCACGGCTTGAATAATGTGTCTGATCAACAAGAAGTCCCCTATTATATGCAAATCATTATTCGTGTGTCCGTGAATGTGGGGCGTACGGTGTACTTGCCGAGCCGGTCGATGGAGCACTGGAGCACAACGTCTTGGCCTGCGACCACCGTCACGTTCACCAGCGGCACGTCAAACGAGGGCTCCGTCGACAACATTCCTGCGAGTGCAACGTTTAGGCCTATCAGTCATAGCCGCGAGAAGAAGACTAGGTGCCTAATCCATACCCCCACTACATTTTTCATGAGTTTCTTAATCAGTCTTAATTATAAGCTTTAAGACCAGAAAACAATTATTTCAAACTAATCAAGAATCAGTCAACGCTGTAAAGATCTTGTTTCTATTTGACACGATGCTTGAAACAGCATATTCTAAATGAGGAGGTCAAGCTAAATTTTAAGTGAAGCCTCCAGACTCCCTATTGTGTTGGGGGAGGGGGGGTGGGCACGAATCACGGGGAACGGTTTAATGCAAGGGTTCTCAACTTTTTATGTTTACGGGGAACACTTAATTTATATAATGGTGCTCGGGGAACACAAGTCATAATATTCGCCCAGATGGCGCAAGAGAGTTTGACAACAAAGTGCTCGAAAATTTAGATAAATATTCGAAAGGGCCGTCCATAAAATACTTCACGCTTCGAGAGCGTGCG
>JAQIWG010006585.1:0-13166 GCA_034695025.1 Chamaedrilus cognettii | reverse complement strand
CCCCCCCCCCCCCCCCCCCGCTGTGGGAGGAATAATGTGTAGAGAGCACGGAGAGCCGGGAGAGAATGAAAAGGGGCTAAAAACGGGGCAGCTTTGGACTATATAACAATAAGAGTTTCTTTATAAAATCTGTTGCCTCACAATGACGCTCCATGCTACTGTACAGCTCAATCTGTTCGATAGTTCACATGTCATTCAAGCTCTGTCGTCTGGGGAATTGTTGGGATAGCTTGCACTCGCTGCATGGAGAGTCTTGGACAGGTCTTACCTTGAGGGGGGGGCGGTTCTAACAATTTTTACGCCCCATTGCGGCATTGCTTTTTTTCGCTCAAACGGGTATTTGAATCTCGTCACGCCATTGATGAAAAATAGAGGCTGTGTTTAGAACTTTCTTTCACCTATATCGTGCGGTACCAGAGAATTTGCTTATAACCTCAATGGTTTGCGTATACTGCCCTATTTTCAAGCACTGTGACGTTTGTGTAGATGTATGCAACTTGCCCTCTTTACTCTGCATCCGCATCGACATGTGTTAATGCGCCTGCATGCATGCTGTTGCGTGTAAAAAACGTTTGGTTTGGTAACACCGTTATATGCAGTCATTTTTTGGACCGCTGTAGCTCTATTTGAATGGGTGTTTACGAGATTATGTCATTAAGAGGTGCGATGTTGGATGGAAACTGCAGGTGGTTGATTGTTGCGCGAACAACGACCATAACGATTTTGGATGCGTTAAAAGTGAATAATTTAATGTAATTGCTATCTGTATGTCGGTAATTAACCCCTAGTTGGATATTTTAGTTAAAATGCACTTTGCGACTTTGTGACTTTGCGACTTTGCGACTTTGCTTTGCAAAGCATCCACTCCAGCCTCCTCTTCGACACGCAGCGAGCCTTGATGAGTCTGTCTGTCAGGGCGTTATTTTGAAGCCTTTTCATCATTTTTCTTTATTATAATGGAGCTAAACTAATGAAGTATTACTGTGTCCTGACTGGTCAGTATATATAGTGAAGTTTTGATGTTTCAGAGAGCTGCAGATGATAAGCCTGCGAGACAGCCTCAACTATGCCTCACCACGTGAGTACCGGTACCACATTTGATTCAATTTTTTAGTACTTGTAATTATTACTAGTGCGTTCGGCTTCTCTGATTGGTTGCTGGGTTGTTCAGTGATATGCGCCACACACATGCTGTTTTGTTTGTTGTTTGTTGTATTTTAGGGATCGCGTGTAGCACAAAGACTATACAGTCCGGTTCTGTGCAAGGGAACCCGCACAGGACCACTCCCCCTTCTTTAGTCGCCTTTTACGACTCGCCCGGGAAGCTATGGGCTGCAAGCCAATTCGTCGTTCCCTGGCCTGCAGGGGGCCCACACGCGTGCGGGATATAATTTACGGTTAAGGCCGGGTTCTGGTTAGCAATGTAGGGTTGGGGCTGTTTTAGGGTTAGCAAGTTGTTCTGTAACTCGATTTTGATTTCTTGCTCCATTTCATGCACGCAACTCCAGTTGCGTGCATGAAATGGAGCGTAGGCCTAAATTTGTCATCCTTCAACTGTATGATTATGTTGCCAACAGGCCCAACACTGTATACTTTTCGCTGGCGGTGTCGGTGTCAAGTACCCAATTTGTCTTCGCTACAATTATCAATGCTACTTCTCGACCATCGATACATTTTGTGACGCCTTGCAAGTTTTTCATAACGTTTAAATCGTAACGATAATTTTGTTTTAATATGGCATTTGATTGACAACTTGCATTTTGATTGACTGCTTATGGACGCTGCATTGTGATTGGTCGCTAAACGCTGCATTGCGATTGGTCGCTAAACGCTGCATTGTGATTGGTCGCTAAACGCTGCGTGTGATTGGTCACTAAACGCTGCGTGTTGTGGTTGTTGTGCATACAGACGTGTATCCCATGATGCATCGTCGACCCATAGAGTCCAAGATGGCGGGTAGGCGCCCTCTCTTTATCTACCGCAAGTATGCTGTCAAATAGGGTCTAGTAAAAAACTTTTAAATGAAAATCATGAACTGTTGCATTCTTCTGTGTATCCTAAGAGTGACACTTTTTGGAAGCGGAATGCTATCATGATTATTTGTGAGTTTTTTATTTGAGTAGGATATCAATGATTAATGTTCAGTGTTGAGCGGCGCGGCGATGTTCTGCGCGTAGAGCCTATGGACGTGCATGTGTACAATTTTTTTAATGCTATTTTATTCAAAAGTAATATTATTTTTAAAATTTGTGCAAACGTTTTGTGCGTAATTCTTGTAAATGTGGTTGTTCCTGCTTATGCGCTCGCTCCTAGACTCGAGCGACACACACTATGTTAAAATATATTTAGGCCTACCGGGTATAAAATAAATTTGGGCTACCGCAATTTATTCCAAAGAATTAACTCGTCAGATTAATTGGAGAAATTATCGTAAAGCATCGTGCAATTCTTGGCTGCGTGAATGTTCTGCATGTAGACTCGACGGACATGGATGGTGTGCAATTTTATTTTTGAATGCCATTTTATTTATTTAAACAATTAACAGAAGTGTGGGCAAACATTTAGTGCATAATGCGAATGTTCTCACCCTATATTCCAACGACACGTACTATATAAAATCTGTTTCGGTTGGACTGTCATAGTCTTCGTTACTACACAGTACATACGATTCTTGAACTGCAACCTGCTTACCAATATGGACGATTCTATTCACAAGAATTCAATTGTAACTAATACTTCTCAAAAATTCTTGTAAAACGTCACGTAATTTTGCATTGCGTGAATGTTGTGCGCGTAGACTCGACAGACATGGACGTAGCTAACACTCTAGTCCAGCTCAAGTCTGCCGCGGCACGACGGCCCCTCCACTGTCGCAACGGGTGGGGGGGAGAGGGGGGGCATAGGTCACGTTCGTGTTCCCCCTCGTCAGAGTTTGGCTACGAACAGGAGCGACGGACGCTGCGACAGAAACTTAAGTAGGTCACGCGAGTAATTGTAAGTAGGCCAATGATTGAAGTAGATCACTAGAGTGATTTTAAGTAGGTCAGTGATTAAAGTAGGTCACTCAAATAGTTGTAAGTAGGTTATTAAGTCAAATTGCCTGCCTTCAATTTGATGCTGCCTTTAACTTGATGCAGCCTTCAACTTGATGCTGCCTTTAACTTGATCCTTGCAGGCCAGTGAACAAAGAATTGGCTTGCACTCCTGAGCTCCCCGAGCGAGTCGCTAAAGGCGAGTAAAGAAGGGGGAGCGGTTCTGTGCCAGTGTCCTCTCTTGCACACAACCAGACTAAAGTAGTCATTGTTACTACACACGGTTTGTGAAGTAAACCCCCCCCCATGCTAGCTGTAGATGAGTGTTTTTTTTTCCTCATGTAACACAACAGATGATGCAATGTTTGCGCATGTGTGCGGTGCAGGGCTACCCGCGCCCACTCACCCATCGTCTGCACGCCCCTTGCCACAGACGACCACGCGTACAGCGTGACCGACGACCAGATCCAGGCTGCGCTTCTCCTCTCTCCTTCCCCCTCGTCTGATGTCGACGACGGATACGACTTCGACGACGACTTTGATGACTCTGACGTCGATGACTCCGACTTTGGCGACTCCGAGTCGGATGGCGTCGACGTCGCGATGTCGCGAGGCCGTTCGGTCATTGGGGTCGTCTCCGAGGAAAAGACGCCGAAGAAAAAGCGTTCGCCAAACGCGTCCCCGAAGACTGCGTTGCGGAAAATTGCATTTTCACCGGGGAAATTGACGCACGGGGCGAATTTTGCGTCAAAGTCTAAAAATATGGATGATGGCGGTTCTGAGAAGCCAGAGGATCTACCTAATTCGGCGACGTCAGGTGATTCTTGCCCCCCGCGGCCAAAAAGCAATTTTAGGGGGCGCCCCAGCTGGCGCAGGGGGGGTACGGTGGCTCGCGCGCGCCATCCTGAATCTGTCGTCGAATCGGTTGTAACGCCCCCGAAGAAAAAGAGAAAAAGCGTTTCCAAAAAGATCGATTTTGTTGCTGGGGGGGCGTCGGACGCCGAGGCTATGGAGGGGGCGGGGGCGCTACTGAATCTAGCCGGGGTGGCGCGAGGGAGGGCAGTGGGGGCAGGGGCCTCCCCGGGGAGGGAAAGGGAGAAAAGGGTGCCGCGTTTAACGGAAAAAAAGCGAGAAAAACTGCGCGAGATGCAAAGAAAGCGACAGGCAGATGTTGAGCGCGATATAGCAGCAGAGATTGAGTTTATTCGCTGCCTGGGGGTCGAGGGGGAGCCGGAAAACCCCGCTTTGATGTCGTCGAACGGAGAATCTTCTGGGGCCGCTAGCAGGGGTGCAAAGAGGTCAAGGAAACGAAAGATTGGCGCTTTGCCATCGACAAACAAAATTTGTAAAGTGACTGAAAGAAGAAATGTGGCAAATGTGGGGGGTAGTGTTGCGAGGCAGGGCGGCGGGAAGGAGAAAACAAAGATGAGGTCATTCAAAGAGAACCTTGTGGCAAATAGGGGGGCACGTGGGTCCGTGGCTGATTCTCCCCCCAAGGAATCAGGAAAAAAATCGAATGGAAAGGCTACGGAACGCGCGTCTGTATTCAAGCCGAACATTTTGAGGAGTCAGCGCGCATCGGGGGGCACAAAGGGGGGGGCATCGGTGGGAGCGGCACCCCTAATTACGCGCGCGAAGCGAGAATCCAGGCCCCCAGAGAAACTGCGCGACTGTGCCGTGATTGGACGCGGCGCGGTCCCTCGCAAAGTCGTCGCCGTGGAAACAGAGGTCGCGCCGAGCAAGAAAGTGACGGGATTGGTCGACAATCGGGTCGGGTCAAAGGTCACGGTGACGGGGAGGAGGAAAAGGAAGCAGCAGCAGCCTATGAGGGTTTGTCTGAGGAGCCGCGGGGCGGGCCGCGCCATGGAAAGAGAAAAGGGAGCTGGGGGTGAAAATAATAACGGTGACGGCGCGGAGGATATGGAGATGAAGGCTGAGGGGGAGGAGGGGCCGGGGGGCGCGGGGGGCGTGGGGGGGGGAAAGGTGATTGGGGAAATAAAGCTGGAGGTGAAGGACGAGCCAATGGATGAGTGAAGATGCAGGTCAAGGTTGAGGTCACATTGACGTAGAAATGTAGGAGGGCTAGGTTGATGCAGCAATTGCGGCAGCGATCTTTGTCTAGGTCAATATTTATGGACCAATCAGAGCGCGAGAAACATAGTATTTATCAAGGTTTCAGTCCAAGTTGGTGCATACCTCCAATGTTGTGACTCTTAGGCCGGGTTTCTTACTCAAATGTTAATATTTTTATGCAGGATTTACATCATGGTGTTAAATAAATCCTTGATCAAGCTTTCAGCGCACTGATTCGGTGAGATGATGTCATTACCTGAGATTAAATGTTGACTGTTGATTCAGAAACCCGGCCTTAGTGTGAGAAGGTGTGAGAGTGTGCCAAGATTCAGACTGCTTGTATCGATGATTATGATTGGCTATTGGATGACTGGTCTCTGCCGATGCGTTGGAGTGGGTCCTCGATGAGATCATCGGATGCCGAAACGGACTCTAAACCAATTGTGATTATTATAGCTGGAGTGCTGATTCAAGGGAAGTTGCATTACAGCTGCACACCGTTCTGCATTTAACTTATTTCAGTTGACGTGTAAATACGATCCTCGAGTTTTTGACATCAGTTTAGTTGTCATGCCGTAGGGTTGTGGTTAATCGTATGTACATGTAGGTGATGGCTTGTCGATCGTATACTCAGGCTGGGTTTTTTGAGTATCATGTATTTTGTGTGTCTACTCATGCAGCTAATTTTGGGAGCGATGGTGCAATATACTGAAGCCCAGGTCTTCAAAGGGGAGTTGAGAGTTTGATTGAAGATTTTGTGCTAGATCTAGCCAGTCTTGTTACAGAGACCTTGAGAATAAGACCTTGACTCTTAGGTCTTGACATCAAGATCAAGATCTTGGCATGCAATGTGATTCGTTACTAATTATTCTTATCTAGCATCTGAAGATCTCAACTCTCAATTGAAGCACTGAGTGAGTATTATTTACCGGTATAGCTGTACGAGGTAGAACCTATCCGAATAACGAATATGTTAAACATTTGAACTGCCGTTTACATCACGGCTCTACGATAATGGAAAATAGTCCTGCTTCGATGCCATTGCGTTTGGGTTTGAGTTGTGCCGTTAGTTAATATTAGGTCATTTTGTTATCGACCTCACGCGCTGTACGTGCGCGATGTGCGGTAGACGTTGTTGCGATCACGATGTGGCGTCATTTCTCCAGGATTGGGTGAACTGCATTTAACGTTTATTTTTGCTCTTGTCTTCCTGCGGTTTGCTCAGAAGACGGTTTTTTCTGTCTCTTCGGCGAAGCTGCTTTTTATTGTTGCCCGTTTCCTCAGTATTCGGTCCTGTTCTTCCGTAAGTTGGTATTTACTCGAGCTTGACTGTTCTCACTGTTCCTATTATTTGTAGTTTTCTGCTGTCGGGTTCAGATCTTTTGTTTACATGATGCGCCTTAAGAAAGCTTTACCTTGCAGTTTTTTGCGCACTTCTGTAAAAGATGACATTTTATGTAGGTGTATTTCGCGGTTGGTAAAACTTGGGAAAATTACATGGGCAAAAATGAAGCTGCAAAAGCTTTATGTAATGGGCAGTCTTCAAAAACGCAAGAAAAAATAAAATAAAATTTCTAAGAGCAAAACTGAAAATAACATGCAACATAAATTTCATGCTTTACAGTAAATAGCGTCCACGTGTCTTGATGCATCAAAATTTAATGTCTAGTGTGTCCAGTACTGCTTAAAACAACAGACGCTCACATTCTGTGGCAGCATTCTCCGCTCATGCAGGGGTAGGCCATTTGTAGCCATGGACACCCGTCCTCCACTTTACCCCTGCAGGCTGGGCAACAAAGAATAGACTTGCAGCCCAGAGCTCCCCGGGCGAGTCATAGAAAACGACTAAAGAAGGGGGAGCGGCTCTGTGCCGGCTCTTTTGCACAGAACCGGACTGTATATAGTCGTTGTGCTACACACGATCCCTAAGTTACTCCACTTTCCCTTTCATCGCATCAGCAGGCATGAATCCCTCAGCTTTCATATCCTTCTCAGTTAAGTTTTTCCAAGTTGTTTCCGATCTTCCTCTGTCTTTTCCCATCCATCTCATAATCCAGTAATTTTCGTATGCAATCATATGCTCGAATCATGGACTCCTAAAGTTTTATGTAAATTGAATAGCATTTGTAGGAACTATATGGCGAGGTGGGAAAGAATGAAGTAACGTTCTTTTGGGGCGCACCCTGTTGAATTGTTGATGCTGGCTTGAGAATTGTGTAAACTGCTGCGGCAGCTTTTTAGTATAAGTTCTCGCTTTCTGCTTATATTTCACTGACTGTGACTAACTGCAATAGGGACAAAGGTATTTACTTGTTTACTTGGTCATTGGCGGCTATTGTTCACTGCATAACAAATACCTAATTGTTCATTTGTCGTTGTGTATAACAAATAGTTCAGCTGTGAGGGATAAAATAACAATGGCTGCTGTCTATTTTGTCACAAATGAACTTTATTGGCATAATATTCAGTAGTTCTACGGAATAGAATCTCGCTGGAAATTAAACTTGATTTTGTACGGTACGTCATGACTGTGAAAAATATCAATTTATTAATGAAAGATTTATTGAATGATCGTCTGTATTACTATTATTGCCCATTTTCGAATTGCTACTGGCTTTCTGTACTATCATTGTTGATGATCTTATAAATAACCTGGGCATATATTTTGTATTTCATACGCTTTCAATTTCTGATGAGATGTGACTTTAAAATGAATTTCTTGTATTGGGATGTTTGAATCGTTTGATGTTAAAATGAAAATCAGCTATTTCAATTTCACAAATGGAAAAATACGTGCTTATAGAACATTTGATGCCACGCGCAGCTACTCTCGATCTGTCAACTTGCCATTTGTATTTTTGTAAGATTT
This sequence comes from Chamaedrilus cognettii, assembly GCA_034695025.1. Classification (NCBI taxonomy): domain Eukaryota; kingdom Metazoa; phylum Annelida; class Clitellata; order Enchytraeida; family Enchytraeidae; genus Chamaedrilus; species Chamaedrilus cognettii. Next base: position 5,192 of record JAQIWG010006585.1, on the reverse strand, counting down.
TAGACTTATTGCATTCGATTAATTTCAATATTAAAAACTTTTTTTTTCATGTTCTATAGTATTCAACTATAAACTGCAGTCTTTGCATTGGGTGAGATCTGCAGTTTTCATTTAAATATACTGTGTGATCCAAAGAAACGTTATCTATTATTTTTCACTCGTTAATGAGTGAGATAATTTTTTTTTGTGTGTCACTTTTTAGTTACCGTTGCAATTTCAATAGCCTGATGGCGGTTCAATGTAAAGTCTGGGATTAGGGGTGGATTCTATAGACGTACCTTTACGCCCGGCTAAGCAAAGTTCTTGCTAAGGAACGGAATTTTAAGGCAGTCCTTCAGTGCCATTCGAGAAAACCTCCAATAATATTTATCAGTAAAAAATTAAATTAAAATTTCCACCGTAAATGAGTTTAATTTGAATTCTGTTCAAACAGAAAGTTATTTTGCTTAAAATCTATGACGTCATCTTAATTTAATGACATATCAATTCAAATGGACTTAGCAAAGAGTTGATTTTGAATGGCAGTTAAGGGCTGCCGTGAAATTGTCTGCTAAGCTAAGGTAAAGGTAAAGGTGGGTACAAAAGGTACGACTATAGAATCCACTCTAGGTCTTCTTACTATAGTTTCTCAGCTTATAGCAGCTACAAGAAGAATATTTACAAACTGTGTTCACTGCAATATCTAGATGTAAAAGATAACATGTGTTCATTTATTGTTGCGCTGCATTTATGTAGTCTCTTTTATTCGATAAACTGTACTACACTTTACTATATCGTACTACACTTTACTATATTGTACTATGGGTTGCTATCGGTAGTTGTTGCGCGGTGTTCGGTATTATTCACAATTTGTTCGTTAATTAGATAATATTCGGCGGAGACTTATCTGATTTTCGGTGTGTGCCATTCATTGCTCTGTATATATCTGCCTATTGTTGTCTGTGCTTACTCTATCAACTGCTTAGCCTATCGTGCATTTATGTTTCCTGTTCTTCCGTTATTTACTCGAATCGTGTTCAGCGTCGCTGTTTTAGAGGCACACGGCTTTCAGCCATAGTTTTTCGCAGTTATCGCGTGCAATTCGAAGAAAGGTGTAGCGAAAAATGATCTTGAATTACAACTTGTTTTTTTGATGATTTAGTTCTAATTTCGTGCTTTTTATGATTTAGTTTAAAAATAGAACTGTGCTTATTTTGTGTCGGATATGCTTGAGAAGAATGTACATACGTTGGCGCTGTAACTTTTCACTCGGCAAAAAATGTGAACGTAACTCGAAGTCTACCATCAGCTAGTGACAGGCCACTTGTGTCGGATTGCATGAAGACGAGTTGAGTTCAAGCTCCAGATTGAGTCACAAGCTGACCAATCAGCACGTACGAACCAACATGAAAAGATTTTGCCATGGTTCAGGTGTGCTGAATGGTCAGTGCTACAGCTTGATCTCAATCTTGATCAGGGCGTTAGTGCAATCCAATATTAGGCAAGGTGCAATGATTGTCTATTTACATGAAGCGCAAAACGCGTCGCGCTTTCTTGATTTTGTACGATAATGCTACGCAGTTATTAATTAATCATTGGTTTGTTAACCATTATGCCACACGTGTTCATGTATAGACTTACTGCAGGCGTCACACAGTTGTTTAGTGGGTGTACATTTTGCACTCTCCCCTGCGAATCGTATTCTATTATTTCTCATTGGCAGATTATTTCTCAGTAGCGTATGGTGTTCGTGCTTCATGAAACCAGATTGAACTGCCCATCCATGACACGGACTTGTTGGCTACTCATTTCGACGCTTACTTCGCATTAATGTCTGTGGATTCTATGAAACAGATTCGTGCAAGATGATTTTGGTTAAATTTGAGCCTCCAGCATCGTGTTCGGAAAGAACTGAAACGGATACTGTAAACGTGAAATTTTCCCTGCATGTTATTTTGCGGTTTTGACTCAGAGAAATTTTGCAGCATTTATTTTCGCAATTTTGAGGACTGCCCATTATAAATAGATTATGCTGCGTTATTTTTGCACGCGTAATTTTCACGAGTTTGGCCGATTCGCGAAATTACGTGCAAGCTAAAATTTCATGTTTTACAGTAGTGAACAGATAGAAAGGAATAGGTTTTCTTAGAATATGATGTAGTTGTTAAGCTGTGTCTTGTGCAATCAGAGATGAACAGGTACAAGCTTTTATGAACATAGGCTGGCTGTAGTTATTCGATTAGTATAACGTCATGGCCTACCTATGAAAGTTGGTTAACTGTAGGCTAGCAATTGATTGGACTAATATGACGTCACCGGTTTGTGTTCTTCTAGAGATGCAATGTACATGTGATCCATAGCCATACAAATATTTTGTAGATTTTATTAGATAAAATGATGTATATTTGAGGCCATGTATATTCGATATCTGAAAACTCTCGCAGCCTCAAAAAGACTACTATAATTGCGGAACAATTACGTCCAGTAGTGTTTAGTAAGCCATTAACAGTTTGGATGTATTTTTGGTAGGAATTTGTCAAGAAGTTAATATAATAAAGTACTATTGCTGTTAGATAGTGATTTCAGAGTATTCAAATGCTGGAACAATTGGAAACGTTGGTACTCGTCGTGCATTTTATCGTTCGTTACCTTTTTCAAGACATTCTCTCAATGTTGGTACGTTTTGCAACTATTTCTTTTTCGCTGTGTTCACGAGGACACTCATTTCGGATCGCTAACTGTTGTGTAGTTACTGTCGACCTTGTGTATCTACTGTAGCGTATGACTTTGCCAGCAATAATCGGTTTCGCTATTTCTTATGCGTTCAACATGTTTCATTTTAATAGGTCGACTAGCGTTGTTGGTTTGTGTGCTTTGATTTTTAAAAGGCTTTTTTGTTCTTTGGATTGGTTACATTAAAACTGTAATTTGCATCGTGATTTGATTTTTTGAGTGCATTTTTTTTTATTGGTTACAAAGAAGCGTCATTGAATCAATCGGACATTGTAAAAAATATCGTTGAATCAGTTGGATTAACTATTCACTATTCACTACAACAATTCACTATTATTAACAAGAGTACCGGGTAGCCATAGTTAACGGTGAAGAAAAATGAAAAAGTTGATCTATGAAGTTTTGATACGTTGCTTTTTAGAAGATTTGAAATGTCGCTTTAGAGTTAAGCTGCGCGACGCAGCATCAGCGTTTTATTTTACCGTTTAAAAGTTATTTTCTTTTGTCTGGTGATTAATATATTAGTGGTCAGTTGGTAAGGAACAAATGTCCGCGTGTTTAACTGGAACGCTTCTGCTGTCAATGCTCTGTGAATATCATGCCATGACAAATACATTGATGTGCATTATGATCGATGTCTTTGTAATAACTGAGAATTTCTAGAGAAAGTCGTAGGCTTACACATCAAATAGTCATTTGGTAATTTGGACCCGTTACGATTATAGTGGATGAAGTCATGCAAATCTCAAACTGAAAAACGTCAAAAATTCGAAAGCATTTCTTACTTTTGACAAAAATTTTACCACCATAGATAACTGAGTTAGGTGTGAGACTTCTCATGACCATAGATCGATACATTAAAGTAGTAAGTAGCGAATCTAGCTTTAATATAAACAAAAGTCGACTCGAACTACCGGTACTATAGTCCTAGAGGATCCATTTATCATCATCATTTGTACTGGAACTGTACTCATTTTAATGCAGCAACAAAAGAAGAGCGAATATACGTGCACGTTTTATTAAGAAACTAAGCGAAGTGTTATACAAATTAGACGTCGATTCACGAACAAGATCATGAACGCAAGAAAATTAAGCAATATGCACACAAGTACACAGACGGCGTAGAATGGTCAAATAACAATTGTCAATTAGCGAACTCCGCAACGAACATTGTATTCTAAGTCAGTCAGTACCAGCAGAAACTCGGATCAAACGCGACCGACATCAAATAGTTATTGTTAGCGTTCGGTTATCGAATAAGTACGAGCAGCTTGTTTACGTATGTAAATAAATGATTCAAAATATAAAACCGTATTCATTCAGTCAAAAAGTCTATCAGTGGTCTAAAAGCCTAAAACAAAGACAATGAAGACTATTGATGCAGTCAATATGAGACATTCTGTCGCTTTCACCTGATCCTCGGTAGGAAGGCTAAAACTGGGAATGGAACTTCATTCTTTCTTTAACCACTTAACCGAGACCGGACAATTGATTAACTTGTTCCGTCACGAATCGTCCAAGTAACCAGTCGTCTCAGAATTCATAAAGGACGATTGGTGAAATATTTGTAAAAGAAGCTAATTACATAGCTTGGAGCCTTAAACGCCTGGTCGTCATTGACGACCAGGCGTTGACGACTCGTCAACGTTGATTAAGTTTCAAAGGGCTTTGGCGACTTTCAATTTAATTGAAAATCAAATATTTAAGAGTTAACATATCCCGTTGCAAAGGCAAATACTTCCATAGACGCATTAACAATTCCAATAGGCTTTAACAATAGGCTTTTTTTTCAATTTTAAACAGGCTTTAACAATTTACAAGTGGCTGAATATTTTGTCTTCATCAGTCATTGGGTCGATATTGATTTAAAATTTTATACCTTAATATTTAATTTGAAAGAAATGTCAAAAAATTTACTGAACTTTACCAAGTACATAAACAGCTGTATATTGTCCATCCTGATATATTCTGCTTCAATCAAAGTTTGACATGATTCAAACCCAAAATAATTAATTACAAATCCTTTGAAGTGCTCAAAATAAAAGTTAGTGTGAAACAGAAATAATTAGGAATTTAATACCGTAATCCTCGTCCACTCTTGTGTTGCATTCAAATACATTATTCCATAGCTTCGGAGCATAAAAAGCATCAAACTGCGCATCAAACTGCGTATCAAACTGCGCATCAAACTGCGCATCAAACTGCGCATCAAATGGCCCATAAAACTTGCGCAACGCTATTCATTTCAAAGCAAACACTTATTTGTGCGGCAAACTAATTAGCTTAACTATTAAATAATGTCATCCCATTTCCTAGTCATCTAGAATTAAACTAAGCTTGGCTTGCTAAGTTTCTGTATACAAACGGTCACAAGCACTAAGCTAATGCACATTACAATCATAACACATTACAATCATAACACATTACAATCATAACACATTACAATCATAACACATTACAATCATAACACATTACAATCA
>JAQIWG010006584.1:0-13167 GCA_034695025.1 Chamaedrilus cognettii | reverse complement strand
TAGAGACGCAGCAGCGAGAGATCCTGGATCTTCAGTCAGAGTTTGAGTTTGATCGCATTGACTACCTCGACACTATTCGCAAACAGGGGCAGGAGATCAGCTACCTCCAGGTACTCTTGATACTCTGCTGCTTCCATCAAACGAAACTTTACTAAACTTTGTAGGGCTTGGTAGCTCAGTCAGCTAAGGCGTTGGAATGTCATGCGTACAGGAACTATGGACTGGGCGGGTTGTTGTTGTTGTACATAGTAAGTTTTGTCAGACTAGTCCAAAACCTCGGACGAAAATGTTGAATGTCCCCAAAAATTTTAGTCTATCTCATTTCATTTATCAGTAATGAATCTGTTTTTCCAGGGCCAATTTTTAGCCCTAATAAAATAAGAGCTGCCTTACGCCGGCCTCGTGTAAAAGAAGAGTAGTGGTATTTCAAAATGTTCCAAAAATTGCGTTGGCATACGCATCAGAGCTCAACGCTATGCTTGTCCTTTACACTGACAAGATTAACATTTGAAGTAGACGAAGCGTTGTGCAAATTATGATGGTCACTTCGTGCATCCTGTGGCAAGGTGGTCTAAATTCGTCTGCCACGTGAAAAAAAGACAACTTAGGACGCCGAAACGGACCTTAAGCACGACATTATTAGTATCATTATTAATCGTGTGCTTTTTGCTGCAGTCGGTGATCGAGCACCCTGCGCTGCACAGGGACTGCAACTCTGCCATTAAACAACAAGAAAACAAACACACAAACAAATAAACAAAGAGACAAGCAAACAAACAAACAGACAAATAAACAAACAAACGGTGTTCTTTACGCTGCAGTCTGTGATCGATCGCATCCACCCGACGCTGCGCAGAGACTGCAACTACGTCAACCTTGACAAGATTTGCTCCCAGTCCGAGTGGGACGAGGCGAACCAGCGCTGGGTCCTGCCCAAGTTGTCCGTCGAGAAGAGCCACCTCCCGCCTGCCAGTACGTATCACAGACCAACGATTAAATCTAGACACGCTAAACAATAATAGCGGTGTATCTTATGCTTTGGATTAAAAGAGGGATTGTCAATAAGGTTCTAATAGCGAAGCTGCTGCTAGATCAGACCACAGAACTACAAGCCTAGAATGCCCATGAATTAGCTGCACAATATCGCAGAGAGAAGCATATTTTACAACAAAAAAATGAAAGTTGATTTGTATTATGGGTAATAGTTCTAAATTATATTGATTGGATGTGAAGGGGTCATGACCCCTGTCAGTGAGTTGTTGACGGTTGGTAATTGGTTTGGACCGTGGGCCAAGCCCCACCCCCTTGATACCCATACGTCCAGCATTCTGTGAGCTGTAGTGACGGGCCTTGCATCAGACGTAGCTGGATTTCTATTGGCCCTATGGCGTGAGCTTATTTTAGGCAACCGATATCATTTATGAACCGGCGCCGGTGTCAACCATGCGCTACAGACTCTTCAGCAAAGCGGTTAAACACACAAGACTCGCTAGCTGATATGCCAGATAGGCCAGCCAGCCAAGCCAGATAACTATTTATATGTTTGGAGACAAAAAGGGCATCTGGCCATCAAAACCCAGCTCCTGCAGCCCTCACCAGGGCGCAAGCGTCTAAACTCGTGTGAAAACATCAACATTAACAGAGTAGCAGACAAAAAGGTGGATACAGTAGATTTGCTTGAAAATTTATTTATTGTTTATGATGAAGTATTGTCTGCAGATGGTGCCCAGTCGTCACGTGACAACAGCTCGACGTCACACAGCAGCGCGCCGGACACGTACAACGATTTTCGCTCGGAGGACCGCTTTATCCAGGTTCGTTTTTGTTTTTCGTTTTTTTCTAGTTCGGGGACCGTGTGTAGCACAATCCTACATACACATACAGGCTACATACAATCTGATTCTGTCAAGAGAGCCGGCACAGGACCGCTCCCCTTCTTTAGTCGCCATCTACGACTCGCCCGGGAGCTCTGGGTTGCAGGCGAATTCTTTGTTCCCCGGTCTGCAGGCCGAGTAGGTTTCAAGTTAGTCACTCGCATGCAACAGTTTCACTGAAACACTCCAGCCAGACACCCTATGCGAGCCGGGGAACAAAGATTTGGCTTACAGCCCAGAGCCTCCCGGGCGAGTCATATAACGCGAATAAAGCACGGAGAGCGGTCTGTGCGCGGCACTTTTGCACAGAACCGGTCTGTAATAGTCTTCGCTACTACACACGGAGCATTTTTACGCTCCGGAGACCAGACTATTGCAGTCAAACGGTGTGGGTGAAAAACATGAATTTTGCTTTTGAAAAGCTTATGTAGGAAAAGCTTGTTTTTCAAGTAAAACTACTTCAAAAACATCGTGCGACAGCTCGAAAGTGAGTCGGAATTAGGCTACTCGCTGTTTAACAGCGGGATAACAGAGCGATATGCTCCCCCTCCTACTCCTATGTTTCAGAGGAAAATCACTTGCCTCAGCTGGTGGCGTCTCCGTAGCCGCGGGCTTGAATCTTTGGTCCGTTGCCGTACCTCTCTCCCTTCCTCCCCCTGTTCGGTTCGATTAAAATTTTCACTGTTACGATTAAATTCAAAGCGATTCTTGTTTGCTGTCCAGAAACTGCAGGATAGCGAGGTGCAGCAGATGGCTCAGAACTACTTCAAGACAAATCGACAAAATGAACTGCGCAACAATAAACGTAACAATTGCTTCTCTTCATATCTCACCAATTTTACTCAAGCTATGCTCCGTTTTTCAATGATGTTTAATATTCCTATCCGAGGTCATGACGCCGTTTCAATCAATCATCTCACTGTTTTGATCGAGGATTTATTTTACGCAATCTGATTGGTTACCGATTATGCTAATAACGGATAAAAATTTTGACACTCAATTCAAAACTCCGGCCATAGGCCCATAGCGCCTCAAAGCTTACTCATGCATGATGCTTGAGAAATGCATAAAGTAATTATTACGAGCTACATATTAAAAATTTATTGAATTTATGACAGAATTGCATCTGCACAGTTGTCTTGTGCTTTGTCTAGTATTGAATGCAATAATATCATCGTAATCTTAGAAAAGCCAGAATCCGGTATCTGTGTGCAATTTCGAATCAATAGCATTTTCTTTACATTTGAAATAGTCTTCGTTCCAGAATCAGATCACTGCAGACTCTGCCGCACTGTCAGACTCCACTCAAAATGTATTCATTTGAACGAGCTAGCAATTATTTGTGACTCTTTTTGTCCAAATACTTGTTAAATAGAGTTTGACACACCTTAAATTCGCGTTTTCTTGGAAGCAGGGAAAAAATTCGGTAACTGACCACTGATATAAAATCGTTAGTGAAGTAATGTGTAGCGTACAAGGTGTGCCAAATATTTGCAGCACTAGTGACATCTACCAAAGAGAACAACGCGATGAGAACGGCGCGAAATGTCTTCAGCTCCGACAACGAGGATTACTCACGGAAGCCTGCCCGCCTAGAATCTCTCAATCACGTCTCCAGCAAACCCGCGCGGAAAAAAGGAAAGGGTTCCACCGGCGACCTCTACTGAACTTACCTCCAAGATTCTGTATGACATGAAATTTTCGCGCGCATGTAATTTTATCGTATTTGGCGAATCGGCAAAAACTCCCTAAAATCGCACCCTCGAAAATAAAGCTGCAGAAGCTATTTACAATGGGCAGTCTTACAAAAACCAGAGAATGACGTGAAGTCAAATTTATAATAGGCAAAATTTAACTTAAATCGAACGTGCAGCAAAAATTTCAGGTTTTACAGTACGCCATGCTGTAGTCCTACCAGGGGCGTTAGGTGGAGAGGGCTGAGGGAACTTTTTGGAAAAACAATTCCCTTCCTAACCGTGTGCGAGTTTGCACAGAAACAAAAAAACTCTTGTCAGGTGTTGGAAATATCTAAAGCCTACCTCCTTCAGCCCCACTAATTTATTACTTTCATACTATTAGTATTTCTTTCTACAAGTCCTCATAACAAGAGGTACTGTATATAATCTTGTCCAGAATCGAATCAAATTTTGAGTTAGGAACGAAGGAGCCTGTTATCTCTTGCTGATTTCGTGCACCCTCCTACTTTCTTTAATCCTTTTCACTAAACCGATCGCTCGGTTCCATTTTCAACCCTCGATCCTAAAAAATGCCGCCACCCCTATCAAAACTGTCACAGAGGCCTGAATGGGGATGCAGAATTACTGAGCATACTCTCGACTACAGCATTGAAGATACAGGAAGATGATACTTGAAATTAATGCGATGTACTTCGCCGCAAAATTAGGTTTGGCTTGTTGTGATTGTGATACGTGTGAAACTATATTTTGATGATAGCGCATTCTAAGGAAATCTCGCATTTGCTTTGATAACGTTTTAAATGCATGTGTATGACACAAAACGTCGTGCTTTTTGCACTAGTCAATTTGTTAGTTACAAGAAAGTTGTCTTAATAATTGCAAGAAGTACAAAGATTTTTATTTATCGCTTTGCATTGATCACAGCTTGAAAATAATTAACTTTGTGGAGTTGCATTTATCTATTTACATTTTTTCTTTCATTTTCTTCGTTTTATTTCACATACTGCGGTTTCAATCGATTCCTTGCAAAGATGACATCATAAGGAATCTGCAGTGCTTAAGCCACGCCCACAATCGCATGCAGGATACTCACTGATTGGATGCGAGTAATTGTCGCGTGATCCGTGATTGGTGACCGTAATTATTATCCACTCATCCAGCATGTTGAAAAAAAGTATTTAAATTTAAATATTTCTTCATAACATGCAATAAACATTTTTGGTTTGTTAATATTATTATTTTATTTACTGCTAATGGTGTTATGATAGAAAAAGATCAATAGTGTTAGGACTGGTTTCTTCAACACGGATTTAATGGTGGTTCAGGATTTAACCCATCTTTTTGCATAGGCTAAATCCTGAACCACCATTACATCCGTGTTGGAGAAATCAGCCCTTACTGTGCCGTCAAGAGCTAATCGAACGGCGTTTTGTTTCCTTGTGTGCTGTGATATCTAGAATGGTAAAGATGTGAAGCGAATGCACAACGTACGCAGTAAACACCGTTCCATATAATGTTTTTCCATTAACTGTAGGTAATTTTATAACAACATTACTACACCTACATGTGTGCAATGTAAGCAAAATCATGCATGCTACAACTATGCATATTTTTTGGATATTGATAGAGTGCTGAGAACAAAATGCAATACAATGCGCTTTAATTTTAGATTATCACCCAACTTTCTTCAAGATAATATCGTAATATACCAACTGTAAGGGCTGGTTTCTTCAACACGGATTTAATGGTGGTTCAGGATTTAGCCTATGCAGAAAGGTTGGTTAAATCCTGAACCACCATTAAATCCGTGTTGGAGAAACCAGCCCTTAATGTAAATATTGTAGTGTATAGTAAATTTGGCAGCGGAGTTAAATTGTATTAACGTAAATGGGTGTCATCTATGGCAAAACCTGATTAGGAATCTCAAACTGTTTATCAACATTTGTTTGCTGGTGACTGCTGTGTATTTTAAATTCTTGCCAAGTCCAAGTATTTGAACTAGAAGCCTAGATCATGCATTTGAAGTGAGAAGCATAGGCCTGTTTGATGTGATATTATGTTATGCGATTGGATTGCTGGGTTTTGTACGTCGTTTCAAATAATTGTACATGTACAGATTCTGTGAATAAAAACTCAATTACTCAATGTATATTTTGTTTTGCTTCCTGTGTGTTGCTTGAACCTCACTATTTCAACTTACATGTCGTACATCATGAAGCAAGTCTCCTCAGTCAGCACTTTTTACTGACGCTTACCATAATGAACACTATTGACATTCGTTTACTTTAAGTCGAGAACAATAAGAGCTGGTTTCTCCAACACAGATTTAATGGTGGTTCAGGATTTAACCTATGCAAAAAGGTGGGTTATATCTTGAACCACCATTAAATCCCTGTTGGAGAAACCAGCCCTTAGCATTAAATTTTATATATCCAAAGGTAGAAAAAACTTATGAAGAATTAAAATAGGCAATTTTACAACTACATATAGGCGGCTACAAATAGGCAGGTACAACTACTTTTGCAGATTTACAAAGCTCAGCCAGTTTCAAAACTAGAAGGTCACTATTCTTTAAAGCAATATAGCTTTGTAATAAGCCCCTGAACTGAAGTTTAACTCGAATATGAGACGAAATGTTTATTCGATCAGGAGCCTGTGCATGTCGGTTAAAGATAGAACCTCTCAAATCGATGCGATAAAGATGTATTAATATCTCTTTCATCACAGAGAAAATTGTGCATTAGAATCTGACGCATATTTTAAACGCATATAATACATAGCATCTTTGTTTTTCATTCACCCTGTACATAGTATTTAAAGCGAGAAATGAAAACCAACCAAATAAACAAATAAAGAAATGCAATTATAAGGAAATTTTGTCAATGCAGGAATCTCGGTCGTATCAACAACCTATCGCACCGCTGCACAATTTTTAAGTCTAAATATTTACCAAGCCAGAAATTTCACAATGTTGTCATTTTTCATCTGAAAGTAATGCAGTGCAGCAATGCATTTGCACAGTAATACATTGTCAAAATGCAAATAGTATTGAAGCCTAATGCTATCGATATATAATTATTGCTATACTTGTCTAGCAAAGCATGACTAGCCACAGTAGCTGATTGAGAACGAACCTGGAGCCTTATTCACGAAAGCATCTTAAACGAGAATCTTAGTCTTAAGAAGTACCTAATCAAATCTTAGGAAAATCTTATCGTTGTTTTAAACTTCACACAGTCATATGCAAACCAAATGCATGCGTCATTTTCTTCGGATATTAAGACTTTCGTTACAAAAAAATCTGACTTGGGGTATAATGTACAAATATACTTTGCAAAGTACCACAATGAGGTTCCTGATTTATAAGTAATTTGCAAACCTTTATAAGTTTATTCTCAAGTTTGATCTTTGTAAATACAATTCATGACGTCATCATTCGATTTGCGCAGTTCACAATGACGAATGATAAGAATTTCCTAAGATTTCCTAACGAAATTCTCTTCTTAAGACTATGATTTTCCTAAGGACCATTTGTGAATCTGGCCACTAAAATGTAATCTGAAGTTAATAACTGTCATCTGGAATAAAGAAGTGAATACGATTCAGAGCCAAACAAATTAACAAGGATGCAACATTGGTCATACACAGGTTATTCGTGCATCTTTTTTTGCAGCTCTGATGCAATGTGTCAGATTAAATACGAGATAATAAATTACATTAAAGCAAATACAATAGTCACAAGCTTTATTAAACTCTAAAAGCGTTTTCTTCTTAGCATAGGCGTGCAAGCGTGTGATTTAAATAGCTAGATAGCTAAGTTTTTACTTAGCTACGCAACAATATACATGTAGGCTACATGTACAGCGGCTCAAGAAAAGTCCAGTTCTATAACAAAATAATGATAGGTAGTGCAGGCTTAGAATTATCAATGGCGGGATCGCATTTTGTCTGCATGTCATGTAAGCATGTAAACAGCGACTGGTTGAAATGAAATAGTTACTTTAAGGAATAAAAAAATCACTTGTTTTAAATAAAGTTGCCACTGTTTGAAACAAAATGGCCAGCGTTCAAAATAAAATAGCCACTGTTTGGAATCATAGCCACTGTTTTCAATGAAATAGCCACTGTTCGGAATGCAATAACAGGATGTTTAAAACAACACCCAACTGTCTTCAATAAAATCAGAGACTGCTAGAAATAAGAAACAGGTAATTTTCAATAGAATAGCTGTTGATAATAAAATGAAACAAACACTGTAAATACGTTCAACATACCATGTTCCTAACTCCACAACATACAACAATAATCTCACAATGTCCAACTTAATCAGAGCAATTTATTATAATCTTCAGATATAATCTTCAGCTATCAAATTTTGATGCCGAAGGTACATGTATATGCAAATTATGATGCAAATTAGCAATACGGAATTAAACAATTATATCAAGTTCTAAGAGCACAAACCGTTTCATGCAATTTATGGTTCAAATTTTGCATCAAGCAAAATGTAGATACTCAAAATAGCAATCCTATCCTGTTTCTATGGATCACATTAGATGTCACTAATTGGACAAACTCAAAAAAAAAAAAAAAAAAAATGTTAAAGTCAACTACTGATTATCACTCACTAGTCCTCTTAACGTAATTTGCAGTGAAAAAATTAAAGGAAAGTAACAAGTAACATTTTTGTTACTTAAGAGCCTTTATTATTACTCACGCGAATAATAGTGAGTCAACGCTCAATGCTCTTGGAATAACAACCGTCATGTAATTTGTAACAAATATTCGCGATCCAGTAAAAGAGTTGCAATTAATATAAAAGAATTCCCACGATTGATTAAAATAACATATTTTCTCTCATTCACAACAATTACCACTAAACTCAATTGTTGACAGTATTCAACTGCTACTAACGAATACATGACACGCAAGATACGAACGGTCACAAGATACTATATAAAAAAATGCTTGCAAATATTTTCAGCATTGAACCATGCAGTTGAGTTTGTTGAATAACAGAGCACGACTAGTCGGGGGTGTTAGGTTAAACCCCTCCGTTAAACTTCAAACTTGACTATCACAGGATATTAATTTTTACATGACATTCCGAACGTTCTTCGGTAATTAAAAAAATTTTCCCTCCAAAGCCTTCTTGACAAATCAGCCTTGCTGCAACATTACTCTACAAGTGATAGTTATGGCTCATTTACTCATTTAATGTGGTAATAATAATACTCATTTAATCGCAAAAACTGCTACTGACACAAAGCAGCTAGTCAGTCAATTAGAAGATCATGCTAATTCACGCTACACAATTCAATTGATAATGCCTGTGCTGATTTCAACAGAACTGGCCCTTATAATCATATAAATATATCCTAAGCTTACTGTCATCCTTATATCATGTCAATCGCCTAATATCCGTATCCACCATTGCGAGTTAACGTCGAGTTGGCTCAATCAGCGGATTGAGTGACGTCACGCTAAGCGTAAGAGATTGACAGCGGTCACTCTTAACTCGCCAATTGACCACCTCGAGGTCAACTCGCAATGGTGGATGCGGGTATTAATCTGACTCGTTAGTATCAAACCCTTCATATATGAAGAGTTTAACGTCTTTAGTCCATTTATCCTGGTAGTGACTATGCAATACACTAAAACACAAACTTATATTTACATATCCATGCAGAGACAGGTATATTAATCTTATGACAGATACGTCAGTGAGACGGATTGACGAAAAAGGGTAATTTGCTAGAATCATAGAAATATGATTAATCATCAATCAAAATTTGCTGCAGAATGGCTACAAAACTTGATGCTTGCGATCGCAAACGATTTCTGCTGCCGAAAAAGAAACGGAACAGCTCCACACCACTTTTGTGAAACACTAATTTCTGCAGCATTACCGCACACTTTATAACTCTCAGCTTTGTACTTTCATCAATTTGAAATGAACATTCCTTCAAATGTTCATTGTCCAACAAAGGCAGAAAAGACGTCAACGGAAGATGACGATTAATTCAAATGTCTGATGTACTATAGTAAATTTGAATTGAGGGACATATAACATGCATATCAAATCTCTGTTAATTCAAATGCCGGTTATTTCCAATATGAATTAATTCAAATGTCCTTCAATTCAAGCATCTCTCTCGCTCCAGTGCACTGCTAAACGACAGGTTCTTAACCTCCAACCGAAGAATCAACTCAAATGTCCGTTCAATCTAATGTCCATCAATTAAAATTACCGTCCATATCAATGTCGTTACTTCAAATATACATAAATTCAAACGACCATCCGTTCAAAGCTCCAACAATTCAAACCATTGTCAACTGTTGTTGCTGTTCTGGTTGTTTATAGACGCCCTCATAACCTAGATGGCACACGTCTCATATGTAAATCTTGTCAGCGTATTTGTTTTTTTTAGAGCGATGCCTAAGGGATTTCCACCCACTGCTCGCCGCTGGCCGCCGATTTCTCTATCAACGACACCAGACCTGTTTATAGTCCCACTTTGGTTAAAAGACTTTGACAAGCCGAGAAATTGAATTTTCTGTATAGCTAGAGCGGGGATTGAACCCCGGACCTCCAGCACAGCACTCCAGTGATGATACCACTAGACCACACAGGCTTGTCCCACTGTCAACTCAAATGTCAGCCAATTCAAATGTCCTTCAACTCAAATGTCCGTTCCGCCGTTTGCCTGCAAGACGTGCTGATTCTGTCTCGCGGCGTAGTTATGTCGAGGAGCCTCGTACTCCTCATCATCATCATTATCATCATCATCATCTTCTGTTTCATCTTCTTCTTCTGCCTCTGAATCGTCATCGTCCATGTCCTCCACCTGTGCGATGTTGACGTGCTGGTTGATCGGCATGGATGACTTGGTCACGATGCTGCGTGTTGTGGGAACGTTCATGGTCTTGGTGCCGACGCCGCCTTGTGGTGTGGTGAACTGTTGAGACACTGCTTGATTGACCGTCTGCTGCTGCTGCTGCGGCCTTTGTTGCGCAGCCTGCCACAGAAAAAGCAAAGTACAATTTACACTGTAGATCATTACATTACAGATAGCTAAAATAGAATATTTACTTTATTTATCACTTTTCTTAATTTTTTCCATTTTTGTTACAGCTTTTGCATCTGTCCTGGAATGAATAAATACATATAGGGACCTACATGTATATTAACATCAATGTGACAGCATGTTTCTTGTTGCTTTCTATTTTATAAGGGGTCTAAGAACTGGAACTGATGTAAGTTTTGAAGTCACAAACACTATTTAATACCTCATTGGCTTTGCTACATGGTAGTGAAGCAAAATGATGAAAAAGTCTTTAAAATAGGGCCATCTTGCCAATGCATTTCAACTCAAATATCCAATCAAGGCGTAATAACAGTTTGGATAACTTCCATGCAGCCAGCAAAGAACCGCTCCCACTTCCTTCGTCGCCTCCTACGACACATCCGGTAAGCTCCGGGCCGTCAACAAATTCTTGTTTTTCCCCGGTTTGCAACCCCTCAGATGTGCTAGCTCGCAACGAAAGAAATATTCTCAGAGATACTCAATACTGAACAGCTTACCAGATCATATTTGTAATTAATTTGGCTGGATAGTATCTTTTCATAGAAACTGCCGATCTTCTGCGGGTAGATAGGTTTCTTTCGTGTCTCTGAGAGGTGGTGAATTGCAATTATTCTGACTGCCATGATAATGAATCACGTGCAGCGCCCTTGTGATGGCTTCGGTTATGTCACGGCGCTCTACAAGTTGTCCAGAACTTATTATTATCACTGTTAATTAAATTTTATAATAAAAATTAAAAAAAATCACCATACAAATCACCTGCTGCTGGGGCTGCCGGACCACCCCCCTCTGCTCCTCCTCGAAGCTCCCCTCCCCCTCCTCATCCCACTCGCTCCCTGACCCCCCTGTTTCCTCCCCCTCCCCCTCCTCCCCGCTCGACACTGGGGGCCCAGTAGCGGGCAGGGGCGGTGGAGCTCCCCGACTGGGCGTCGATTCCGCCGAAGACGTCGAAGCCGCCGTTCCCCTCTGTGACGTCACTGCCTTTGTCGAAACATTCGGCGATGACTTCGCCGGTGCCGCTCTGACGACAGAGGAATTTGTTATTTTGCCCGAGTCATTTCCGGAATTGATGCTTTTTCCGGAGGCTGGAGGCACGCCGGCATTCGTGGAGTTTGACGTAACCCTGACCGCCGGAGGATCGTTGACTCTTCTAGCCGACTGGACGTCTTTGGGGTTTGCGTCGGCGGGAATAAGCGATGGACTAGCGACAGACCCGCCAACGCGCTTCGGCGAATCAATGACAAGCTTTGCGGGCATCGTCAGCGAGATTGTCGGCTGTCGGGGCGCGCCATTGGTCGCTGGAATGAGCGATTCTCTCGAGATCCTAAGTGGCGCCATCTGGGTGAGTTTCAGCGACGGGGCAATTAGGGGCATGGTCGTGGCGGGGGGAGGGGGTTGATGCACGGGTGGTTGGGCTTCCTCGTTTTCCTCACTTTCATAGCTTTCTTCTTCTCCTTCTTCTTCTTCGGATGATTCGGATTCCGGTGGTCTTACTGCTGGGTTATTGATTTTGTTCGCATGTTGAGTGTTAGACGATAGCTGGGGTTGTTTGTTATCCGACGGGGGTTGCGGCTGCGGTTGTAGTTTTAGTGGCTGGGTGCCAATCTTATTTTGAGATGTGGGGGGAATAATTTCACCTTCGCTTTCTTCTTCCTCTTCTTCTTCACTTTCTTCTTCTTCCTCCTCATCTTCGTCAGACATTTCGTCTTGTTCGACAACTTGCTTCCGATCATTGCTCGCCACTGTAGGTTGTGCACGGGCATTTACTACAGCTGGCTGTTGTACTTGTTGCTTAGCAACAGCAGACTGTGGTTGTTGCTTATCAACTGCTGGCTGCTGTTGCTGCCTAGCAACCGCTGACTGCTGTTGTTGCCTAGCAACCGATGGCTGCTGCTGTGGTTGCGGCTTAGAAGCAACCGGCTGCTGCTGTTGTCGAGACTTGGCAACAGGTGGTGCTGGCGTTGGTTCTTCTTCTACTTCTTCTTCTTCCTCTTCATCCTCATTATCATCATCTTCTTCTTCGTCTTCTTCATCTTCTTCTTCGGTTGGCTGTACAACTTGCCTCGATTGCTGTTTAACACCGTTTCCGACCAGCTGTTGCTTGCCAGTGTTAGTCGCGTGTTGATGGTTGACAACAGTTGCTGGCAAGTTGCCGGGTTTCGCATCTCTGGGAGCCGGCCGGTCTTGCTGCTGCTGCGGCTTGCCTGAAGGCTGCAGCTGACGCTGCTGCAGCTGCTGCTTAGGCTGCTGCTGCACTTGTTCCTTATTTAGCTGTGGCCTCTTGTTAGCGACTGGTGGCGGAGTTTCTTCTTGATCATCTTCTTCTTCTTCTTCTTCTTCGTCTTCTTCGGATGATTCCTTTTGCTGCTCCGGTGTCGGCGGTCGCTTGGGTTTCACTTGCTGCTGCTGCTTCGGCTGCTGCTGCTTTGGTTGCTGCTGCTGCGCCGGCTGCGACTGCTGCACAGCCTGCTGCTGCTGTGCCGGCTTCTTCTCTTTCTCTGGCACAGC
>JAQIWG010006583.1:0-13168 GCA_034695025.1 Chamaedrilus cognettii | reverse complement strand
TCATATATTTTCATTGGTTAATTCGGACTACAAAATAAAATCGCACTTCAAATCGAAGTCTAGCAACCGGCAGTTAGAGGTTTCAAATAAAACGTTGCCAAACATGACAGCCCTACCGAAGATTTGTGGACTATGGGGTACTTGATTTTCCATATTCGGTTATAGGCAGTGCGAAGATTGAGCAATTTGTGTGCTACAAATATGTTTTTAACATTGAGATTCAGATTTTACTCAATTATTATGCGCTCCAAACTTGACAAATTGAATCTCATGAGTAACTCTTAACGTAGAAAGTTTAGCATAATCAGTTGCAATCTCAACGAGACTATAACAAATGTTATCTCTCACATTCTTGTATTCTCCTAGCTGTGTAGCATAAATCCTCTTGGTCCTGTGCCACTTTGTAGAAACAGCAGCTGCAGCTGTAGGCTTATAGTGTTCAGTCAGAATATGTTCGGACTTGGCAGGCTGAGGTATTCTTACACGGTATTCGTCACTGGCTGGCTCTTAGCAGCCGAAGCATGGCATCCAGTCTTCTTCTAGTGCCTTGTCCTCATAGATTTAACCGAAAGCACTTCACCGCTGATAAGCCACGCGGTGTAGTAAGCCTATACATGGCTGAAGCGTAGCGAGCCACTTCAGGGTAGAACAGCTGATCTACTGGCTGAACTGTCCAATGGTTGAAATTGTGAAACCCAAGTTAGAATATCAAAGGTTTCTTTAAAGCGTATTAAAATATTAAAGATCCTGAAAGAAATGTACAGTAGACAGGCTATGTATTGTATCGGGGGTATACATTTCTGTCATAATGTAGTGGCGCGAATTAATTAAATTGATTAACATTATATACATGCATACTAGACATTTAAATTTTGATCTGAGCTATTAATTCTTTAAAGTACACAGTAAGATGCGCTTAAGTCATAGAATGTGAAAGATAGAGGCTTGTCTAGAAACTGAGAATGAATTGAGCGAACATAGCGCTGTCAATCTATAGTGCTAACTTGCGGGACTGGATGTTTGTTTATCACGCGCCAGAGTTTTGACTCGTTCCCATCTCCTGAGATCCCTTCGTTATTTTAGCTGGGAGAGTATTATAGCTGTGCTCGGCTTGCTATATAAGCCCTACCAGCGCTGGACCGCTGGCTTTTTGTTTTTTTGCGGTTTTTGTATTGTAGAGTACCTGTGGGCTATTAGAGCCATCTCTCTGTTCAATACACCTTTCACTTATCCGTGCAACTATACTTGCTCCAGATATGAGACCGGTATGGATCTGGTGACGTCAGAGCGACTCTCGGTGGGCGCTAATATTGTGTTGGAAACAGACTGAGCACTGTGAGCTGTGTGGAAGAAGATTTGATTTGCGGTGTTTGTCAAGAGTAGGCTCAAATGACGCCTGAATAAGGGTGGATCAAAGGAGAGCATAGGGTTATTTGGTGTATACGATTCGTTGTACGTGAACTGAACGTGTACGATAATAACAAACTGGCTTTCCAGGTGCCAATTGCAAAATTGCATGCACAATTCGCAATTTTAGAAATAAATTTGAGTTCTCAATATCCTTTAATTATATCCCAGATATTATCCAAGGGAACGCAGAACCAAAAATCCTGCAAAGCATTGCCCCGTCAAGATGAAGTTTGACTGTTTGTCCTTCATCAGACATCAAAACATTGCTTAATAACTGCTTGGAGACGTTTTGTATTATCGTACCTATTGTTTGACCTATCTTTGACAAAACACAAAAATTTTGCTTGTACCTTCGCTTGTTATCCGTGTATGGTGAGGTTTGTTACTTGTGAAAATGTGGAAATTCTATTCTGTTTCATGAAATGCTTCTGAAACAATCATCGTTGTTTTGAATTCCGACAAGCACACAGGCCTGTTTAAACCGCGTGGTTGTAGTGCCAGCCACTTGACCCCTACCGATTGTTAGGAATAAGTCGTTCACCATTTCGCTACGGCTGCCATTCGAGTGTTTCTGAGGGTCTTCCATAATTCTGCATAACTTGTTACCCTATCTTATCTCGTGCGTGTGGATAGCCTAAACTGACTCGATAGCAGCTCCCAAGTCCCAACTCAGAAGCTCTAACCGCGGACCGCTATTGTAAGACGTCGGAACTTGGAACTGTGACCAAAAATACATCTCAATGCAAATCGAATTTTTATTTTGGGCATGCAATGTATCAGACTAATCAGTCCCGGAAATACAACGGGACCCTTGTTAGTGTAGCCTGCACAGATTAGTAGATAGACAGAGAGTAGTAGCAGTAAGCCTGCACAGTTTAGTAGAGAGAGTAGCAGTAGTACGCCTACACAGAATGGATGCAATAAGCCTATACACGTTTGCCGTTTATCGTCACCAGCAATCCGATGATGATTTTGCAAACAAGTGTTATAACGTGTGTTGAATTCTACGTCCGGTACCGCGACGGTTTTTGTGCGCCCCCGTTAGCGCGGTATAATTTGGTGCGTTACACGGGCGATGTGTAGACGCGTGCAGTACATGCGGACAGGCGTGATGGCGCTCGGGTCTGAGTGAGAAGTTGGGAACAGACGGGATGACTGAACTGAAATATTATTTGCTGAAGCCTCCTAGCGCCGCGCCGTGGCCTATTGGGTGTACAGCATAGGCCTCTATCAAAGCCGCAGAGCGGAAAAAGAGTGCCGGTGTTGGATCGATGAAAGATCTGCTCCATACAGTCAGTCTCATGTAGACACAGGCACACAGGTATATTGTACACTGTAGGTCTGGACCTACTATTTGATTTCTATTCATAGCTGCTTTAGGAGAAAGTTTTGCATGGATAATAACTGCACTGTTGACAGGGCCTGCTAGACCTATATCTGACCTTGCACAAGCCATATTATGCTGTGAAATTACATTTTCAGTATTAATCCTTATTCTTTGGTTTTACACCACACGGGACCGTAGCTTGAATATCATTTGTAAATACAATTTCTTAGCGTGATATTTCTACTCGGGCCCTGGTCTAACTGCGACTCGTCTGCTCTCTGCTGACTAATTGCAGTTGACTCCAATCTTTTTTCACCCAAACAATATAAGAGGCTTCAATTTCTTGACTATATGGGCTTTTTTTCAAAAATCTTCTACAGCATTTGTTAAGTTCTTTCAATGTGACACAATAATACACTAGATCGTCGATGATGCAATAAACGGTTAAACGTGCAATGAACTTTACATTTCTCTCCAAAGATTGGTGGTAGCTGTAACGATGAGGGGGTCCTTATTTCTCCTCTCTATGGCCTCTAGATGGCTTGCACAACATTGTGCCCCACCTTGCGTCTCTGTCGAACTTGGAATGTGCCCTGCGGAACGTTATCCCATCGACGAGTTATCAGATCCCAAGTGTGTGCGCCCTCTAGTGACGACTGACGCGCTCTCAAAGTCAAACCCACGCAGCTGTAGAAACTATTGGTGTAGGGAATTCATAGCAGCGGGATAGAAACTGATCGCGCCGCATGTACCGCGTGACATATAGGTAATATGCTAGCGAACAAGCAAACATTTTGTTAACAATTTTGTTAATTTAAAGTGACCCAGTGATTTCATTGGTGCCCCGTGCCAAATAATTATTTATTTGGTTGGCGTCAGGAAGGGCATCCGGCCGTCGTAAAAATCCAGCTCCAGCAGTCCTTGCAGGGGGCATACGTCTAAATGCATGCGAAAACATGGACATTAAAAGATTAGACGAAAAAAGGGCGATTAGTTTCCTTTTCTAGTGTTATTGGTCTGCTATAGATTGCGGTGGTGCTGGAGCTCCATCCGATTTTATTTGTAGAACATTATATGAAATCTAAGATCTAGATGTTGGTACATACAGAGATATGTGACGTCATAGTTGACCTATTGTTCTAATAATAGACACTAGATTAGCAGAGACTTTCAGAAAGAAGCAGCATGATCCGCTCCGTTAGTACCAGGGAACTTGTTTTAGTTCTTGACACTTAAAATCAAACATTTATTTTTAAACCTATTTTTTAACAACTATCAAATTAAACTTAGATTTAACATTAATTTCCATGAAACAACAATCTCAAGGCGTAAATAGGATCGATCTAAATATTTTGTGAAGGTTTTAGGAAGTACTCGCAGCTTACAAGAAATGCTGCTTATGAGCTCAGCAAAAGTAAGAAAGGAAATAAACAACGTAAAACAAATAAAAAAATTGTTCTATTAAATAAATTTTTAGCTTTGTAGGACCTACGTCAGAGATCTTAGGCCCTTTGTAATTTTTATCAATCAACTGCTATTTTTGTTAATGTTTTAACAAGTGTTGCCTACTAAACATAAGTTAACATATTAAGTTTATACCGCTTAATGATCTTAAAAAATAAAAAGAGTACGTAGGCCTAATCCATGTAAAAGAACCAAAACTAGTTCCTTGGGACTGTGGGGAAATTAATTCATTTTAGTTCAACCTTACAGCATAGGCGGAACATTAAGTTGGATATCTAGTATCCTATTAGTTAAAAATAGGTCACCTAAACGTCACATATCTCTGGGTACATCATCGTCAGTTTTGAATGTGCAATTGTTCTTTGAGCGGGATGACTGGTACATAGCATCATTTCAAGTTTGGTGGGCATCTGATGGCGCTCATAATTGACATTGTTAGCTAGGTGTGCAATTCTTGCCCATCACACAAATTATACGTTGTTTGGATATTCGCTCATGTGATACTTTTATATTAACTTGCAATAGGCCTATTGAAGCTAATCTTCGATCTGCTACGTTTCTTTTAACTGTTAGATAACGACGCGATATAAAGATATAAAATGATCGTGGAATTGAGACGCTTTACACAATCAGTCATCGCTTCTATTCTTTGTGTTTCATCACATTCGAAAGAGGATCTCTAGCGCACGACTGAAAAGATGTATTTTGTCTGTTTATATCAAAATAAACGCCAGTAATCGGGTGTTTGAAAAGGTTATTTATCATAAATCACATAGGCCTGTCTAACCTCTCTGAAGGAACATGTAGTGCGTTTTTCAAATGAATCAACGCTCGAGTTTGAGGGATAAACCAAAGTGTGACTTTCTATAGTCTGATGCTTGGATGTAAAATCAACCATGGTGCGGTGATGTTATCATCTAGAATATACAGTTACTGGCTGTTTTTTGTTTTGAGTCCTGCAACAAAGCCAAGTCTGACGTGCTACTTGCAGATTTATGTCACGCGGCCATGTTGGACCCTCCGGAGGTCACGCGAAGGCTCCACGGAGCGGCTTGTTCCAGACTCGCTCGTTTATTGCCTGTCGCTCTCGGGGATTCTTTATGAGACCCACTATTAGCGACTCGGAGCTAGCGCTCCACCATCTTCCACTTTGGACTAGCGCAATGGCAGATTCAGGGGAAGGGGGCATTGGGGTCGCGAACCCCAACCTCCACTATGGTAAATGTTTATATTTGATCCCTAACAAGACAACAAAATAAAAAATCTCCCTCGTCCCCCGTTTTTGTGATTGCAGAATCGTGAGCCATTTCAGGTATTTAACATGGGACGGAAAAAATCAATTCCATGATGGGCTATATCTTTTTTTTTATTAAAAAAGTTTTAACAGTATTTTACAGCTTATGTTTTGCAATTTTTTTAACATCGAATGAGAATTTACTGTTATTTTAGTGGTACAAATCTAGTATTACTCTATGAAATAGTTTTCTTACTGTCTATGCCGAGGCTGCACAATTGTGGTCTGCCATGTACCAGCCCACCACAGCGCGTCACTGCCATACACATCCCAGTTTCTCGCCTCACTTCCTCTGATCTATGGATGACGTTCTCGGGAGCAGAAGGCTGTCCCTAGCGACTGATTTACGACAGAGCGGCAGCAGGGGAGAGTTGGTTGTTTGTTCACCTTGCTGCCCTCAAGTGAAGCGTGGAGCAATGGCGGCGAGAGGTGTTGAGGCCGCAGCAGCGTGCCGGCCGGGCGGGCGTGCAGGCGACTGATGTGTAGAATGTGAGGAAAAGTTGAGTTTACGCTCGACAGGCGACACCACTGGGTGGTTGTCAAAGAAGGATCGTTGGTAATTAATGTAGATGACAAGCTGATTGTCCGACGATGCCCTCTCTCGAACTCTTACAATATTGTTAAGACTCTTAAGTTTGACGCTGAACTTAAGTTTAAAGTTGGATAGATAGGCCTATCTATGTGTGAGCTTGACTGGGCAGCTCGGCGTTTGCGGTGTCTGCATTTGGACTGATAATTAATGGAGGTCTGTAACTGATAATATAGCGATTATGTTAATGATTAGAAATGTTACGAAAGACAATTATCAGATCTACAATGCTAATATTAACAAGGACAAATTTTATACAGAAGGTGAATATCTGTAGCTTGATGCCTTATAACTGAGAAAGAGATTTCTGTCCCATAGAATGATAGCAAATATAACAACGCTTCAAAAAACAAACGTGCATCAAGGCGTTGACCTTCTCATCCATATTCTTAATCAATATTTTCTTTTCATAAATAGCGTATAAAACCATTGAAAGTATTCCTTCAGCTAAGTTGACTATAATCTAACCGAATGCCTAACCACAGAACAACCCTATCCCAACTGCGTGCATGCGGCGGGTTGGTCCGCTTGCCATCCCTGGTCGATCCCGCTGGGTAAGGCGACCCTAGCCCGGTGGGATGAGCACTGGGAGGGCGGCTCCCCGGCTAAAGAAAGCAATAAACGCTCTCGGTTATCAGTCAGTCAATCCCCTTCACGTTATGGTAGAAAAGTAGTAAAGATGTCTGCTTGCTAACCAACTGTTCAGTGGTTCAGGCTCCCGGGCGGATAGCGCGCTAAAAGCGAGGCGAAGCGATTCGCTAAGGGCGCGCGTTGAGACGCTATTGAATTATGGGTAGTGTAATCTGCGCCGCGATAATGGGGGACCATGTAGCAATGTAGGGTCGTGGCATTGAATAAGTATCTAACAATTTAGAGACTGATCCCCAATCGTTGGCTCTGCACTTTATCTCGGTTCGATTTCAGTGCTGCTTGTCGACGTGTGCAGCGGATTGATTGCACCGCCTTGCATATGAGCAATTTCGAATTGGCATCTGCTGACATTCACAAATATTATGAAAGACTTTAAGCTTGTGTCTGAGACTTTGAGTGGAGGTCCAGTCTATAAAGTATGAGTATTATGAGCTTAGTTGTTCAGAATTCTAGGTAAAGCGAGCATTTTTAATGCTATTTTCACATGCCTTACAACAATTATTGGCAACTTAGTTAAGTCAAATTTATTTACTTAAAATTTGTTTGCATGGTTCTTTGATTTTAAAGGTTTCTACTGATGAGCTAGTCTTTCAGCAGGTAGATGTAGGTCGTCTAAAAATGTAGAAAAGTCTTCGTTTATGCGCCGAATTCTGATGATATTCTTTTGTCATAGTCCAGCCTATAAAGTACGAATATTATGGCTTATCGTTACAATTTTGACATTGCAACAGTACAGTGTTAATTTAGACCGTTTTTTACCTAATTAATCAGTTTCATATAATCGTGTGCGGTATGTCACGTGGCCATGCAATTTACTGCGTCTGGCGAACTACACGCAGCATTCTTACACGCGCCCTCGGGCTTACAACTTGCAATGCGACAACGTCCAAGTGATTTGTTGCTGCTCCTGTTTTTTCTGTTGATAGGAATAAGCTTAACCTTCTGATTTGTTGAGCAGTCTCTTGGTGTGTGATGTTTGATAGCAGGTCAATTTTTTCACTGCTGCTTCCTTCCGTTGCAGTTACGTTCCACAACTGCTTTTTTTCGCGCCAATCAATTGAGAAAGCCGAAACATTTTTTAAAGTGCGCTAATATAGCATTTAAAAATAATAATGGATCTAATCTTAGTGATTAATTTACGTGATTGCCTTCGTGTTAAACTGCCTTTATTTGTTACCACACCTATTGATAAAGTTGTAATAGTTAATACTGACAGTCATATTCTCTGTGCACATCACCTATAATCTATTGCAATAATATAGTCTGTAGATATAATCAGGGTCATGTACACATTATCAAAAGTTCAAGGATGTAAAGCCTTAACACAAGTTCTAGGCCTACATATCGCCTAGTTTTGATGGTTCCCGCAACATCTGCCATGTTCTTTGGTATAGATACCGCGCACGTTCCCAACATTCCTTCCGATCCGCCCCGCGCAGACTTTAATGGCTCTCTTTCCTCTGTTCGTGGATCACATTTCCGCTGCATCATGGGATGTTGCCAGTTGATTATGCGCTAACTGCGCATGCGCGGGCGGTAGACTAGTTGGCTCAAGATTGACCTGGGCATAAACGTGCCCCCACAGCTGCTGCATGTTTTAGTCTCTGTTCGCTAATGGCAGGCTCTTCAAAGGAGCGCTAAAAATTGGACTAAAGATCAAAATCCCAAGTCGCGGATCGATTGTTCCGATTGTCAACTATTGACTAATAATTATTTTGGTTTATTTCTCAATTTTTTTGACTGTTTGTTTCGCTAAATGTATAACTGCGCGTGTTTAGGACGACCAAAGTCATGGCAAATGTAGCCAGTATGCAGCTAGGCCCGGTTACAATACTGGCTTCCAATATAGGCTATGTTTCCGATACTGATTCTCTGATGCTGGCTTCAGTGTGGTCTGCCAATAGCTTATACTGCTTTATCTCTATACTAGGCACAGTCAAACACGTAACGTGAGTTACGATTATTATTTTTAACAGCCGGAGCTTGCTTACACGTATTCTATCTCGTGTGGACCGGCAGGCCCCTGCTGCAGACCGCTACAGGTACCAGCATCAAGAGGGTACGCCAGTTGGCGCAAGGACGTTTGCTGAACGCTGTAGTATTGCACGCTTTTCATCTCGACACAGTTTTTCATTTGGGTGTTTCTGATGTCCTTTAACGGTCCATTCTTTCAAGATTTTAGTGGATATCCATGGATCCATGGAGCGTAAGGCTATAAAACGTACAAGTCTGCCTCGAAATAAATTTGAGAAAAGTGATGACACAATTTAGCAAATTAAGTGTAGCAATCTTAAACGTGTTGGTTTTAATTTTTTTCGACAACCATTCTCTGTCCTCTTTTCAAAGCTTGGTGGCATACATTTTTCATCTGCTTGCAATGACTACCAACCCTCTCGTGTCAAAGAAGTTATCCCGCGAGGTACTCTCCCTACAGGGAGGTGGACTACACGCTCCGGGGAGGTGGACTACACGCTCCGGGGAGGTGCATTACACGCGGAGACCAAAGAGCGCCCCCTGCTGAGTTCTCTGCGGTCGGGTTGCTCTGACTGCCTGGCGCCTCAGAGTTATAGTGTACCACGCTGCGCTTCAGCGTCTCATGCTGTGTTTCAGTGCTGAGCTGCTGCTGCTGCTGCTGCTGCTGCTTCTGTTGCTGATGCTGCTGCTGTTGCTGCTGCTGCGAGACGTCTTTTGTTTCTGCTGGTGTCATGTTTTTTTGCTGTAGCTTCTGCTGCTGCGCCGCTGTTGTGACTGATGCTGCAACTTTCTGCTGTTATGCGGAGGAGATGCTGCTGCAGTTTTGCTGCGATGTACTTCTGATGAACCAATACATGCGAGGCCGAATTTCGAATTTCGTAGTAGCGGTGTGAACGATTTTGAAACTGAGTGCGATTTTAGGCCAGTGATGTTTAATTTTTCAACGTACTGAGGTGCTAGCACGGCGTTGTACATCTCCAGTTACCCTCAGTCAAAACACTGGAGATGCGACAATTATGGGCGACCCCCGGTTTCCTTCTTCCCGCCTCTAGGGCCAGGAACCCTTTTCGATATCTTGCAACTGTCAGCTGTGGTAATTATGGCATCGAGCATCTTTGAACAGTAATGGTCAACTAGGTATAATAGCTTTGTGCTAAGAAATATCCAATACAAGCACCGCTTTTAAACTGAGGCTAAATCTTGCACGTACATGTAGGTATTAGTCTATAGTTCGGGCTGCTTTCCTCGACTATGACGCGGCCACCTAGCGACCAAAGATCGTGGCGTGAAGTTGTTGAAGGATTTATATGCGTAGTGACTGCTGCCGTCTGATTAGTAGGCTGAGCTTCGAGGCAGTCTGGTCCAGAATATCCAGAAATACCCGTTCCATTCTCGTTGTTCCCTGAAAAAATTATTTTGTCTTTTCGTCACAAGTAGCTAAAGGAGCATGTTTTGTAGCTTCGCTGCCATTGAAGTGATAGCGTGAGAGCCAGACATGCATCCAGGCCTGGGGGATTGACGGATGGCCTGGGGGAATCACGTTATAGCATGAGAGCCAGACATGCATCCAGGCCTGGGGGATTGACGGAAGCATCGGCAGTTTAAGCATCATTGCCCTTCAAGTGCCATCTTTATATAATGCGAATTGTGATGTTAGAGTCGTGTATGGTTTGTGACACGGGTATCAATTTGTTATACATAGTTTTTTCATCTTGCACGGAATGCGTCATAGCATCTGCAGAGTAATCGAGTGAAGGCCTTTAATATTCTCCTCTAAATCAGCTCTGATGCAGTTAAGGAGTTAATTATTATTTTCAACTCCATGCCGCAACATGACACAGAGAAGCTGTGTTTCATCACGCTGTGGTATTGTTTATCGAACATCTTAAAGAAACTGTGAAGCTAACTAAGGTGAAAAACTAACTACTGTGAACGAAGGCCTATTTTTTAACTTGATGTCATCGTAAATGTAGACTTTAAGCAATGTTAACGCTCAGGCTTGGATTACTTATAAACCTTGCTGCAATGGACCAAGTTAGAAATTTATACAATAGTCCTGCAACATACAATTGCACTAAACAATGTATCGTGTGTGACCTTGGCATGATTTACAAACTCCAGACTTATAAAATAGAATCCTACTTCTACAGCATTTCAACTGGAAAAATTCCCCATGATCCAGTCATGGTGCGGTTTTTGAACGCCTAGTCAGACGCTCTACAGCTTTGCTCGCCCAGTCTTCGCTACGATGTTTGAAGAGATCCGAGCTGGCGCGTCCTTTCTTGACGCTACGGTCGAGCAGTTACTCGCAACAACCTCTGCGTCGATAGGCCGCTAGCGCTCTCGCTTCCTTGTCAATATTATGACAAGTTCGTTGATTCTTGCCGCGTGGATTCTTGCGCGCTCCGTCACGCTGAAACAATTCGCGACACATTCGTGGCCTTGTGGGGCGGAGAATGTTTGACACATTCAAAGAATGTTGATATAGAATGATTTTGAATAGAGAGACTAACAGAGTTGTAGTGAGCCGTCGTTTTAATATTTTGTGAGGAGAAAATGCTTATAGGCATAGGGTTGTGTTGCGAAAAGATTATTTGTTACTTTTCGAACCTCTAGCAGCGTGGGACATTTGTATTTGGACTAGGAGCTATTAATGGAATACCGGCTTGAAGGTTATCAATATAGCAGTGTCTTAACATGGCTATGTTTGTCATGAAATTGTATCGAATAGCACTGGAGACTTGACAGTTGATTTAGTCATCTGCTAAAACAGAATTGATCGTTCCATCTATCCATAATGATTTGCACAGTCCTCGAACTAGTGAATGACTGGAGGCACTATGGCCCCACAAGAGCCATCAAGACCATTAGCACCCCAGTGGAGCATCAACATGCCAGTATCGCAGCCTACTAGAATGAACGTTCACCATGCGTGCATAAATCTGTATCTGCAGCAAAGCATGCGCATGGCGTATGGCGTATGGCGAGACTATGGTTCTAAATACCGCTGTAATTTGAATCTGATGCTTCGCATCTGGCATGGACCCAGCTCCCGCGCTGCAGAAGGCTGTATTGCAGCATACAAGCAGAGCGTGCCTGCCTACCTCTGTACCGGGTGAACTCTCGCCTAGTATAATTAGTGGCGCCAGCACGGTTTGGCCGTTGGGGGGGAGGGGGGGAATGCCACTTTCTAGACTAAAGCAATTGCTTCCATTTCCTTTGGAGGGGGGGCACAGAAATTTCATTCGCTGCAATCTGATGACTTTTCCCCTCCCGAGCAGAACTCATGACAGGGAGGGGGGTAGGGGGGCGGGGTGCGGACAGAATTTAGTTAGGTGACTGTACATAATATGCACCAATACTGCATATTCCTTTTCGTAGCTATGCTCGCCAGTACCTGTATACTGGAACTATCCACATAATACCACAACTTTATGCTGCAACTTTAAATTAATTATGCAGGGACTTCCCCGCCCGCCCACCCCTCCTCAATTTTTCTTGAGGGGGCAAAGTCACATTTTTCTGCGGGGCATTGCATCCTCAGATTACTTCTTGGGGGCCATACGCCCCTCTCCCACCCCCGTACCGGTGCCCCTGTGTATAACATAATGCTGCAATGCAGCTACCGCCCGTTCCATGGAGTACCTGCTCAATCACGTTTCTTGGGGACCAGCTTACCCACGACCCCCTCTCCGTTTCGTGCCCTGCCGCCTAGCGGCGCCTCTGCAGCCCCTGTGCGGTCCCTTACCCTTTGAAGCCCGCAGCGGCTCAAGTAAATACATAGCAGGTAGACCAAGCCTACTCTAGCCTTCTTGGGTAGAAGTGTTTGTTTATGATTTTTAAGGGCGGAATTTGTTTCGATCCAGCGGTAGGTTACTCGTGGCGGATGTGAGCCAAACGTGTGTCGATGTGTGCCATTACACCCGGCACTATTCTGTGGCAAGAGTTGGTAGGTGGCGGGTATGGCAGGGCCGATTGTATCGAGTTGGGTGGGCCGTTTGCGGAGACTCCAGTCTAAATATTGAGTGCGCGTGTGTGGTGTGTAAACGAGTGCGCCCAGTACCGGGGCGATGGAACGCTGGGATATTTGTTGCTTTTAGGATACACAGTGAAACCGCTGTTTGCGTGGCCGTTTGGGCCTGTTGTTGTTGCAACATTGGTCTTGAAGCCTTGGATGCTTTCTGCCTTAGTTTCAAGTATAGTTGGGGCTAATGCTCTTTAAGATATGACAGCTATGGTCATAGGTCTACTGAAATTTGTTATTTTAAGTTGGCTTATGGAAGCCTTCTGCAAAAGAATTTCAAATAGGTATAAGCACAGTGCAAAAGGTTTAGTCGAACATGCATCGTTTAGTTGAGCATCGATTGGTCATGGTTTAAGAGTCGATTTCATAGACGTTCCTCAATTCCTACCTCGACTCCTACCTTGACCTAGAAAGACAATTTAACAGCAGCCCAAA
>JAQIWG010006582.1:0-13168 GCA_034695025.1 Chamaedrilus cognettii | reverse complement strand
GAGGTAGGACAGCGAGGTAGGACAGCGAGGTAGGACAGCGAGGTAGGACAGCGAGGTAGGACAGCGAGGTAGGACAGTGAGGCAGCCTGCATATCAACGAATCAGTGAACGTGAACCGTCTACTATCCAAACAAACTACAGTAGATTAGTCACAAATCCCGTGTCGCTACATGTAGGCACACAGAAGGTTCATGTCTCTTCAATTATATTACGAACTATAAAATATTAAGCATTTATCATGGTAGACTTTATTATTGTGAATATGTTTAGATGTTAATTGCTTATCGTTGCTCAGTGGGGATGCTTTAAATTAATAGATTTTAATTATCTGTTTATTGTGAACATTGCAGTTGGAGCGCTTGGATATGGTGTAGATTTTGTATATATAAGTTTATTTTCTTTCATTTTTATAACTTGGCTGTAGTTCTTCAGCTTTTGTGATTTTGCTCGTATTTTTTGAGCGTTACAAGTGCAGCATACATGCATACATATACATATATACATAAATGATATCACTGGCATATTAATACAGGTTCTGGTGTTTTTGTCGGGCTCCGATGACTTTCGCTCCATTGTCGTCGACGACTTTGGATTCGTGCGGTCATACGATCCTCGCACAACCACAGGCGACATTCAGACTCTCCTATTTGCAAGTTCTTAGTCACTCATAATACCATATTTTAAATTGAGTCTGAAGTTGTTTATTTGTTGTGATTAATATCAGTCTACAATATGAATTTTATTGGCTTTGATGAAATATTGCTTATGTTTTGTTTATCTAATTTTGTTTAAATAATTTTCATTCAAACATTTGTTTCAATTATTTAGTTTTATTTCGTTGGGGTTTTTATATTTTGATAATCACAATTTATTAAGGCCAGCGAGAGACAGAATGTTAGCCTGCTACGCATATATTATGACAAATTTTTTTAAAGTTAATTACAAATTGCATTAATGTAATTGCAGGATATACAATAAAATGCAATTTAAAATCTTATTTGTTGTATTTGCATACTTTGCATAGCAGAAAAAACACTACATTGTTAAAATGGTTGACACAATATCTAAAATGCACTCTAACCGAAAACCATGCCAAATAGTCATCGCGAGCTTTGTGAGTAAAAGTAGTCAGTCACTGTGGCTAACTGAGGACAGCCTCGAACAGCTGCGCCTTTCAAAACCCCTAGTGCTCAACAGTTTTAGCTTGATCAGTCTGCGGCAGGGGCCCACAGAAATGCAGGATCAAATCTATATTCAAAAATTTGTACCTGTAAAATTTCACCAACTTTTACTTGGTGCCTAAATAGAATAAGAAGAATCACTAAAATTGAATATTGCAATGTGCTGTAACTGTCTTCTTCTATGATTTTATTCACTGTTCCAGTTGTATATAGCAGAAATGCAATATTGAAATTTGTATTACTTTGATAGATGCCCTCCGGGCAAAGAAAATACGTCCACTTTCCAATCGTTCCGACGAAAATCGGGCCAGTGGATGTTACGATCTCCCTGATTTTGGCCATCCAAGCCATGGCGTACACCTACACCATCAATGTTGAGGTATAGCACTACGCTTAAACATGAAACTTCCATTTGAAACAATAGAGAATAGTATTTGTGCTTAACGTTCGTTTAAAATTAATTAGCAGCCAATAGTCCTTTATGCAGTCAAAGGAACAATTCGCCTTGGCATGGTCAACTGTTATTAGAAACTAATCTAGAAAATTTGCAAATTTTAAAAATGTTAATGAATATGAATGTTTACCTTTGAATGATAATGTTAGGTGATTGGATAATAATTGTTACGATCATAATAATCATCATTCAATAATATATAGAATATGTATAGGGAATATACCTGTTCCCTGATTATAGGTTCCCTGTTGTAATCATAGTAATTAAAATATAGTACAGCAATGAGAATGAATGTTTATGTTATGTAGGTTCATAATGACCACCATCTTGTTAATGAATGTGCATGCATTTAATATGGTCTTAGCAGTTGCCCAGCTAATAACTGTATAACTGGATTTGGGTATTTATGTCATATCTTGGGAGATATTAATTATGATGTCTTTTTTTAAATCTTAAGAATTTGGCTATCCAGTGATAGATCTTAGCTAATTCTTGTATAATGTGAAAAACAGGGAAACAGTGTCTGTTTTGTCAAAGATCTATGAAATGAATAATACAAATAATTCATTTGCAGCACTCAATTCTCTATATACTCTGGTTGTAACTTGTAACATACGCAAGCTGCTTGTGTCGCACAGTACGACGGGATCACCAACTACTACCACACGCCGTACCTTGTCGACCTGATCAACTCTGGGTCGATGACCATCCCCGAGCTGAAGATCGCCGTCCCAGAGCGCTTTATCAACCCCAACCAGCGCCAGCATCTCTACGTGCCCGGCTCAGGGACCGCGGTCGTGTCCATAGCAGGTGGGCTGTGGCTGCGGGCACGAGCGTGGCTCCTGGGGGAATTTTGGGGGAGGGTTGGGCCCCTGTGGAATTAAAAGAAGGCGTGGACTCTCTGAAAATTGGCGCTTGCTTAAAAACGGGACAGGCTTCATACTTGGAATCTCCCAAAGCTGAGAACAGATCAATGCCTATGGCTGCACTCACTTCTTTTGGTTGTTTCACGAGTCCGAGCAATGCTGGCTCTTCTGCCAGTAGAAAATTTGCTTAGATGACACTTCAATCTTAATACACGCTTCGTATATAATCCTAAAACGAGATTGATATTAAATTTTATTGTGATTTTATTGTAGCGCGGTGTTATTAAAGTAAATAATTAAAGTACATAAGTAAAACATTAAGTAAATTATTAAACATTCAGTTAACACTTCTAGTTCAATTTTTCCCCAGCTCAGTGCTCATGCCTCAGACGTTTTCAACATCGTGAAAGTGAGATCTTTAACCTCTTTTTAATCCAATATATTGCATCACTGATATGCCGAAGCTCAACTCAAAGTTGATTAATCGTTATTAATGTTCACTAGGGGGCGTTGTTGGAACGGGAATACCCGACAACGGCGACATGAACGCCTGGGATATGCTGCGCAAGGCATCTGGAGAGGGCGAACCCTTCTTATTCGATTTTGGTGTAAAGATGTACTGGCTGCACTACCTGAAGGTATCGAACCAGCTGAGCAACACGACCCGTGACGTCACGCTGGACCAGGCCAACCAAGGTTGCCTAGCTGTTTCGTTTTATTCTTATCGTAATTTGAAGATTATACTTGACACCGCGTGGCAAAGTAAGAGTAATAATTATATATTCTATTGTTATTATAATTATTATATTCTGATTGTTGCATGAGGCTGTGTACATGGCAAAATGTGTACGTGTAACTACGAATTTACAATTCTAGAAGTAGGCCTATTTATGCCCTGTGTTTGGTCTAAATAATTTAATTTTTAGAAGAAATGATTATGAAACACAGTCACATTTACGACAGGTTGCAGTCGTGCAACAATGATTGTGCGTTCATTTTAGTAACGCTATGCCAGACTGGCTTTTTATTAATTTAATGGAAGTAGTTGGTTTTCTTTTTTCTCAGATCTCGCTACCGTGTTGTCATATTTGAAAAGCGACGGTTCCTTTGTGATGTTTCGCTCCAGAAGTCCACCAAGCGTCTGGTAGATATACGAGAACTTTTCTTTTTTGACCATATGAAATTTTTTGAAGCTTGTTAATAAAATGGTTTGTTGATAATTTGGTTTTTTAGTTTTTTGTCTTTTTTTTTCGTACATTTATTACTTTAAGACAAAATACAAGTACATATATACGAGTCGCATAAGAAATAACGCGGTTAGGCAGAAGGGGATAAATATCCCCCAGAAGGCTTGCTCCTATGCCTAACCCCTGCAGCTCGATTATAGAACCACAGTTAAATCGTGGTTTAGGGACCGTGTGTAGCACGGT
The DNA here is from genome assembly GCA_034695025.1 of Chamaedrilus cognettii. Classification (NCBI taxonomy): domain Eukaryota; kingdom Metazoa; phylum Annelida; class Clitellata; order Enchytraeida; family Enchytraeidae; genus Chamaedrilus; species Chamaedrilus cognettii. The sequence continues at coordinate 9,237 of JAQIWG010006582.1, read as the reverse complement.
CCCTAGACTATATATACAGTTCGGTTCTGTACAAGAGAGCCGGCACAGAACCGCTCTCACTTCTTTAGTCACCTTTTACGACTTGCCCAGGAAGCTCAGGGCTGCAAGTCAATTCTTACCTTCCCACCTGCAGGGGGTAATTAAATGATTTGATGTTTGTCTGTAATATGTATGCTACTGGCTCCGATTGTTGCAAGCTTAAACTAGAATGCTAGATATTTCAGAATCTAAGCTTCAACTTGATTTTTAGTAGTATTCAATTTTGTCATTGTCGTCTAACACGAAATGGTATAGAATTAAAAATATTTTCTTGGTATCTAATTAATTTGTCCGTAATGTTTTTTGTTGTTTAATGGCACAGCAGCGCACTAGGGCCATTCTAATGTTGGACTGATGATTATTGTTATTTTAAGATTGCTCCTACATGCAACAGCAAATGCAAGTCTAAATTCAAGTGAAGTCAAATTGGCCTACAGTGGCATGAATGAAAGATAATTCTTGCATTAGAAATTGATAGCACATTAAAAGCGTTGATATACTTGTCTTTAACGCTTAGGATATTTGAGTTAAAATGCACTTTGCCACTTTGCGACTTTGCAACTGTGACTTTGTGACTGCGCGACTTTGCGACCTTGCTTAGTAAAGCATCCACTCCAGCCTCCTCCTTGACATGCAGCGAACCTCGACAAATCTGTCTGGCATGGCGCAATTGTGAAGCCTTTTTCATAATTTTTCTTCACTATCATGCAGAAAAACCAATGAGGCATTAATGATTGCATATCTCATACCTATTACAAACTACAAATTATTTGTCATACCCAAAAGGTCAAGAAATTAAGAAGCATGTTGCTTGAACAGTATCAGTTTGTAATGATTCAGGTTGACAGCGTACGCTCTCGAGGTGCTGTCTGACGCGAGGGAGACGGAGTGGGAGAGGAAGTTCTTTATCGACACCAACATCGTCAACAAGATCGCTATCTGGCTGACCAGTCAACAAGATCTGGCGACCGGCGCGTTTCACGAAATATCCTACCTGTACGACCGCAAAATGGTCGACCCGGTAAGAATGCAGTGTATTTTTTTACCATGCGACCACTCTGCATGTTTTGCGTGTAGTTATAAATCCTTAATTTTTAAGTTTATGATTAAATATTTTGAAAACTTTTTCTTGGAATATTGTAGCTAACTAAAGGCTGTATTTGATTTGGTTTTTCATTTGTTTCAATTTTCATTTCAAAATAAATTTTTGATGATATAGTTTGAACCGTTTTAGCTAGAAATGTTGAGACTCTTCATATCATATAATATAATCATCATGTATCGTGTATCATTATGTATCACGTAATATCAAAAATTTTCTGGAATTTTTTAAAGATGAGAATATGAATAATTTTAATTTATTTTTTGATTGAAGGTGAACCTAACCGACGCGAATGGATTGCCATATAACATATCGTTGACTGCCTTCACGAGTATAGCTCTTGCCAAGTCTCTGAGGGTTGTAACAGGGGTACGAATGATTATGTTCTTTGCCATTATACCGATTACTTAGGCTGCATCGGCCAAGTTACTAATTTGTCTGTAATTCTTTCTCAGAAATTTTATTAGCTGTGCCTGATAGCTGTTGCAATAAATGCAAATAACAGTAAATATTCTTGAAAATCTGTGTATATCTAGAGATTAGTTTAGTTAAGTACGGTACGAATTAGGAGCGTTGTTCAATGATTTCAGCATTCAAAGAATACAATAAATTTCATGTTATACACATCAAGTAATATAGTAATAGACTACAGTATTTTAGTAAAAGAGTAACATAAAATGAACTTACCATTTTGACATTAAATTTGCTTTCCTTGATTTTGTCGGACAACAATATAAGAATTATATGTTATCACACAGGATGAAAAGACATTTGTTTAAGTGTCGTTGCTGGGACCTCTAAGGACTTCTGGGACCTCTAAGGACTTCTGGGACCTCTAAGGACTTCTGGGACCTCTAAGGATTTCTGGGATCTCTAAGGACTTCTTATTTTTATTTTTTTGTCTCCAAGGACGCTGCAGCAGCCGCACGAAACGCGCTGATAACAGCGTCCAACTACATCGCGAGTCTGCTTCCCATCATCACTGACCCGTTCCAGATCTGCATCGTGACCTACGCCCTATATCTGGCCAATCACAGGAGCAGCGCGGACGCGTTCATGCTCATGGTGGCTGCACAGCGAAAAGGTATTGAGGGCACAGAACTGGTTTTTGGCAGCAAATATGCATGGTTTACACTGTAGCACTTATTAATGTTGTACAGCAAACATGACAATTGTATTTATCATATTTGCTGCAAAATATGTGATATTTACATTGAATCTTTAAAAGATATTGCATTTGCACTAATAAAGGGTCGCAAATAATATTATATTGAACGGTTCTGAAAAAAATAATTAGGATATTTTCTATTCCCTGATGCTGTTTCTTTGCACCACAATCTAGACTTCAATTACATGGCTTTTTTTTGGTTTTTTGTGTTCTGCCTTGATAGTGAATAGAAGACTTGACGACCCTAACGATCACGGCCTAATATAGCGAAATTTCACATGTAATTGCCAGCGTCGAGGAGTTCAATTTAAGATCTCACGCATTACGAACGCAGCTGCTGTTTTTGAGACAGGTGAGACCTTAAATTTAACGACGCTAGCAACAGCACGTGAGTCCATCCCCATATTAGGCATGATCGGTAGTATCGCCAGAGATTCATGTATTAATCACCGTGCAGTCAAATGAGGAAGTGGATATATTGCATCATCTGCTGTGTATCGCAGAGGAGTACATCTACTGGTCTGCGGAGCCAATTCCTAAGAACGCGATAGAGTTCCTCAATGGGCTATACTACCAGTACCCGCGTCAGGACCAGCCCCACGAGGGGCGGGCCATCCAGGCGACGGCGTACGGCCTGCTCGTCTACCTGCGCAACAACAAGTACCAGGAGTCCATTCCCATCATGAAGTTCCTCCAGACACAGCGCAACACGGACGGAGGGTTCGCTTCTACTCAGGCGAGTGGTTTTGTACGCTAATCAGGCCCAGGGTGTTTGATTAAGCTTGCAGTGGAGTGTGTAATCTCTCTGATTCTTAGTGTAAAAATGTTAATAAAGCATTTTTGCTTGACTCATGACGGAATCACCAACGGGAAGTGTTTTTTTGAAGAAAAGAACCATGATTTGAAACTCTTTAAATGGTTATATTGTAACATATATATATCGCCATTGTATAAAAATTCGGTTTGAACATGACGTTGCATTGATAAAGTACAAAGGCGCAATTACAATTTTGAAATTTAGCACGTATTATCTTTGAAGGTTTAAATTGGTCCAAAGGGCTTTATTTTTCTTATGGTTTTGAACTTTGAAAACTAGACACAGCCACACTCCCGGTTGCAAATTTTGCTTCAACTTGATCATTTCATTTACGCATTCAATTTCTGCTTCTTTGCTTAATTGCATCATTACTTTATATATTCAGCATTATTTTGTTATATGATTGCGTTGTTCATACGTTGTACAGGACACGATAGTGGCCCTGCAGGCCTTGGCCGAGTTCTCAAACCGCGACACAAACCGCGGTCTCTACACGACCGGGCTCAGTCTGGTCGCCACGGGGACGGCGGGATGGAGGGCAGACTTCCTGCTCGCCAAGGGCGACTTCCTCAACTACAGCACTGTCTCCGTCAGTAGCACAAATATTCTGAAGTATATTAGTCATGCAAATAAGTGAGTAACTATTCGGATCTTAATTCGCTGCTTATAGCTTATCACTTATGGATTGCTCGTAGTAGTGTTGTTGCTCGTTGTATGAATGTCTATTAGATACCGATTTTTTCAGCTTAAAGGCTTTGTCTAAAATTTATATGAAATGTCAAGAGGGGGAATTTGTAGTTTAAAGATTGTGTGTCCTTAACAAAGACTATCACAGTCCGGTTCTGTTCTGTGCAAGGGAGTCAGCATTGAACCGCTCCCCTTCTTGAGTTGCGTTTTACGACTTGCCCGTGGAGCTTTGAGCTGCAAGCCAATTCATTGTTCCCCGACTTGCAGGGGGTATGGCAAGGACGCTGGCCAAGGATTGTCAAGGTCTTCTTCATTTTTTGAATTTAAGGACTGTGTATGAGTAACAAAGGATATTGCAGTCCGGTTCTGTGCAAGGCAGCCCGCACAAAACCGCTCCCCCTTCTTTAGTCGCCTATTGCTACTCGCCCGGGGAGCCCTGGGCTGCAAGTCAATTCTTTATTGCCCAACCTGCAGGGTATAACGCGCTGGTGCAGGTGCCAAACGTGTATGGGAGCGTGGTGGCGGCGGTGCAGGGGACGGGCTACGTGCTCATGCAGCTCTCCACCGCAGTCAACGTGGAGTACGACTGGGAACTGCGCAAGCCTGTCCAGCCCGCCTTCGCGCTCGAGGTCGAGCGAATTGTCTTCTCTGGGCGCAACGGGAGCAGGTTCGACATGACCGTCTGCGCCGCGTGAGTCAACCTCGCATTATGTAGAACACGAATTGCCTAATCTGTGTTTTTCTCAATCAAATGTTAAACTTTGCTAAGGTTTTGCCTGTGCATCAGTTGTAAATGAAAGTCAGTCATTTATTTAAAGCAAAGTATAATAATATACGATTAGGATTGCAAAAAATTATGTACAGTAATCGAATATAGGTAGCCTGAATATGAGCGATGTTGAGCTGAAAGATCCAATGTATGCAGCCTGCATTTTAATTTTGATTTTGATTGTATGGTGTCGTTTGATGTATTCTATTGGAACGTATCAAACAAAGTATTTTAAGAAAACCTATCAAATACAATGTATTTTGTGATAAAGTATCAAACGATGTTATTGTGAGACTGTATAAGAGCTGCAACGGCCTTTGATCATTCAGTGTTCTATGTCTGCAATGGTGTTTGACTTGTGTTTAAAAGGAAAACTGAATACACATGCATAATTATAGCCTAGCCTACATATACCGCATATTACATAGCTTAGTTGTGCCAGTTGGTTGGGTTTTCTTTCCTTATGTCTGACTCGTATATAAAAAACAAAATTGCTTGCGGCCATGTGGCCTACATGTGGTATATGCATATCACACAACCCAGTTGGCTTCAGGTGGTTGCGCACGGACCTCTCCCCCCAGAGCGGGCTCGCCATGCTCGAGGTCGACATCCCCACAGGGTTCGTCGTCAACCGTCAGACGCTGCGGGACTCGGAGAGAGAGCCCAACGTGACGGACATCTGGAAGAGAAGCCAATTCCTGCGACAGAAAGTCTATATGCACATCGACTATGTGAGCTGCGCTAGGGTGTCTTGAGTACCCAGGGGCCTGCTTCTCAAAGCATCCCTAACTTTTAGCTTAAAATAATATAAGACCAAGTTGAAAAGTCAAGCAACTGCATCCGTTTGCCGACCGCCATGACGTCATCATTTGTTTTTTGAGCATGACAGTGCGGAGTTTCAAATAACAAATGATTAAATTTTTCTAAGATTTTCTTAAGAACTTCCTAAGAATAAAATTAATGTAAGATGCTTTGAGAAACTGATTTCGAGATTTTTGGTTCAAGTTAAAAGTTAGATTTATTTGGGAAGCGATAGTGGGAGAACTGTAGCCACAAGTGAATGTCACTTTCTAGGTAAGAAGGTGTGAGCTTATTAAGTATGTTGCAGCATCACAAACTCTATTTTAACTTCCTTTTAAATTTTGATTGCATATTATATTTCTACCCTAAATGGGGATAGATTGTAATGTCTTAGATGGGCCAACTGCAGCTCTTTTTTGAACCAGATGCCCTTCTTTACGCTAACGACGAAAAACTAACTATAAGCTTTACAATCGCTATACTGAAAATTCACATTAGAACTAACATTGATGAGAGAGCCAGAATATTCAGGATTTAGTAACCAGATTTAATTTCTGTCTCCACCTGTTTTCTTCATCAATCACACTCACGTTGTGCTGTCAGATTCCAGCGACGCGACGCTGCTTCAGTTTCCACGCCATGCGATGGTTTCCGGTCGCTAACGCAACGATTCAGAAGCGAATAAGGATCTATGAACTTTATGAACCCGGTACGCGTTCCTTGGCTTGGGACTGTTTCTCTTAGCGCTGTCGTTGTTTTGCTACTGATCAGACTTATTTGCATGTCATATGAGCATGGCAATTCAACATAGCAAATTTGACACAATTGACGCAGTGACGCATGACAATTTCTTCGATCATTATTTCAGCTTTAATAGTAGAATTTGCAGTCATTTGCTGTCCTCTGGGTTCGTGAAGTTCATCATGTAACGTGTAATGCCTCGTTGGTTTTGCTGCATTATAGTAAAGAAAAATGATGAAAGTCGCTTCAAAATATCGCCATCTTGCAAATGCATTTATCTAAAACATCCGACTTGGGGTTAAATCTTGTACACTTAAAATTTTTTTTCACAAACCTTGTATTCCTTAACTATATAAGCAAATCGCTAGAAATGCCTTCTAGAGACGACCTGGGGACGCAAAGTCTCAACGTCTCAAAGTCTCAAAACCGCAAAGCGGCTTTTGTGAGACTGCAAAGCCGCTGGCGACGCAAAGCCGCAATATGCCTTTGAACTAAAATATCCAACTAGGGGTTAATGCCAGCCTGTATACAATGTTTATCACAAACTTCTTCAAACGCCGATTTCTTAAGTATTGTTCTCTTTTAAAATATTTAACGCAGTTGTAAGCTACAACTATTTTGATGAGTTTACTAACGTATAACAACGCAATTAATCAAATATATTTGTAGGCATCTTATGCATTACTATTTGTTTGCAGGTAACTACAACGTCACCTTGTACACGACCTACGAACTATTTTCTCATCACATCTGTCAGGTCTGCGGCTCGTTCCAGTGTCCCTACTGCCCGAACTACAACACAGCCACCCCTCTCATCTTCAGCACGGCCTTGCGTATTGTCTTCTGCTTCATTGACTTACTGCTGACGTCACGCTTCGTAGAGCGTGTGATGCGGTAGCGGAACGCAAGCCAGTGACGTCACGCGCCGGAAGTGGATTGTAATGACGTCACTTGGCTCTGAGATTTCCACTTCAGTCTGTCTAAATTATGTGGACGATCGGTAAAGGATAGGAAGAAGCTGGTGAAGTAGTGGAGTAACGACCGACAGTGTAGCAATATCAATGCTAACCGTGGCTGTTGTGTGTGTGTGTGCCAGTATCGAATGCAGTGAAATCGAGTGCAGTGCTTTCACTTTATAAACATCATTTTTGAGATATTTAATACTGTAAAACATGATATTTTTGCTCGCATGTAATTTTGGCAAATTTCACATACCTCCACCCCTTACTGCATATTAAGGGACTGTTGTCTAATAGATCTGGCCAAACTATTACGGGTTAACACCCCCCTGTGAGCCATCTTTTGCTAAATTTATATCTTTGAGCGGTATAAAAAAATTATTATTGAACTTTTTCCGATCGATGTACCACCCAAAAAAATTATGTCGGTTTGAGATAATTGTCATGACTGTCCTCCCAGTTTATTATGTAAACGTTTATGGACGTTTCAATACATTGCCTAACGAATATGGTGTTTGGAAGGTGGGTCATTGTTGGGTCTGAGTCTCCGATTGGAGAGTTATTTTATTTTTGTCCAGAAGCGCCACATTTTGTTGTTGCAGAGACGCCACGTTCTATTTTTGGCGCTAGTTTTTTATTTTCTGTTTTTTTCTCGCATGTTTTACACGAATTGGACAATGATGACTATATTTTATAGCTTCATTTCTAGGCCCGGTCTGTATAGTTCCCTCTAAGATGCGTGCATGCGCGGCTGCGCACAGATTGCAGATACGCCACGCACAAAAAATTGAACACCGCGCTACGGCGCACAAAAAATTGAGCTGTCGACTTACAAATTGTAACTTAAAACAGATGGAGTGATTTTGTGATTTTGAAAATCATATTATTTTCGTTTTTTTTATTATGTTTCATATTGTTTTGGCAATTGAATAGTCAAATTTAAGTTAATATTCAAGAAGAATTTATTCTTTTCATATAAATATCGCACGAATAATACATACAAGAAAAAAATCACAAGGGGCAGCAAAATGTCGATCAAGACTAAAAAAGTGCGCATACAACTTTTTTTCGTGGGTTCACAGACTTTTTTTGGCTTAGAAGGAACATTGATCGGGATTTGGGGGCCTAGATTAATGGTGCCAACTTGTCGCCATTTTTATCTTTTGTATTGTAGACTGCTGTTTAAGTTTTTTACCCTAACTTTTACCATGTTTGTTTTGTCGTATAAAATCTGTTTTAACTGAGCATAATGAAGTCTGCGCGCAGTTCTGCATTAAAACTGTTTAAATAGGCTTGCGCGATCATTTAAGGCCTACTTTTAGCTGATGACGTGCACTGTGCGCAAAAAAAATTATGTAAATATGATGTCAATTCATTCCTGTAACAGGTATCATTAATGTGCTATGTAACCAAAAAAAGGTTTAATTTGACTCGCTACTGGAACCGGCGTCGACCGGCACTTGGCCGCGCTTCAAACGGCGTCGTGGCTTGTTTTGCATAAAAAGTCAGCTTTCAGCTTTTCAGCTGTGGTTGAAGAATTATGTGGATAGGTCATTCAATTTACAAGGACCTTACATGCACGTGCGTCATGCGCTACATAAGGGGTTCTCAACCTTTTCCGCTACAAAGAACACTTAATTTTTTGCTAGGTTGAGGAACACCAAGTCACTGGCCCACGGGCGCAGCAAGTTTGACGCGAGTTCTCAAATATTCCCAATGGCATCATTGTGCAGCGCATCAATTGATCATTTCAGTGTTTTTACTTTTCTGAAAAATTCTTACCTTTAGTTGGTTTGACTTTGTATCTGAGCTGCTATAACATATTATTTAGAGTCAAATGTTTTATTTTTCTTCTGTCTGTTGTCGGAACACTTGACCGCTAGCCTAACACGTTAAAAACTTAGTTCTTCAAAACCGCTTGGTGTGTACTAGCCTACTAGTCTACTGCGTAGTTTGCTGCACTTCTCCCGCACCTACGATTCAGCAAATTATGTTTTTTCCGTCTCCGTTTGCATGACATATTTTTGATGCGTTACAAGTGCAATATACATACCACAACTACACAACACACACTACATACACAACACACACTACATACACAACACACACTACATACACAACACACACTACATACACAACACACACTACATACAC
>JAQIWG010006581.1:0-13168 GCA_034695025.1 Chamaedrilus cognettii | reverse complement strand
TCCAATAAGTTTGTTACAGTTGATCGCTTGGCTAAAAACCCATGCTGTGCTTTATTTATTAAGTGATTACTTTCAAGATGCAAAATTATATGTGATTTAACAATCGTTTCAAACAATTTGCATCCAATACATGTCAAGGAAATAAGTCTATAATTTTTAGGGTGTGCTTTTGATTCTTCTTGAATAGCGGTACGACGAACGCCGCTTTTCAAACCAAGGGTAGGTTCCCAGATTGCATAATAAGTCTATTTCTGTGTGAAAGGTCAGTAATACACCAGAACTGTCTTTCAAAGGGCCAACTCCTACGTTCTGAGCTTTGACGCTTTTAAGGTATTTATGCAATTTATTGATATCGTGTGATTTAATGATGCTCAATTCATTAGCAATCACATTTGCCTTCATGGCCGATTTAAGCATATTAGCTCCAGCTTTATATTTGATATTGTCGCGTTTACGTTTTAATGTTCTAGATTTTTTCTATAGCATTTTCTCTTTTCTAATTAATTTGCTAGATTATAGAACAAACGACGACAATCGTAGAAGGGCCGACGGAACTCAGCAACTATTTAGACAACGAGACCACGATGACCGACGCACCCACCACCGCAGAATCCATTTCCGCTGTTGCGGCAAGTACCGCCGCCATCGACACACAAGCGAGGACGCTCCTCATCTTCAGATACTTCACCCTGTTCTTTGGCCTGGTGGGCATCATCGCCAACGCGCTCGTGATGGCGTCCCTGCTCGCGAAGAAGACTCGCACCAGGCCAGCCACCGTTCTCATCATCAACCAGGCGGCTCTCGATCTGTTCTCCTGCGTCCAGCTCGTGATAGCTTACAGCGTCATGCTGAGTGTCAATGAGTTCTGGGAGCCGTGGGGCACCGCCGTGTGTCTGCTCTACGCCAGCCAGCAGACAGCAGTCTTCATTGGAGTAACCGCCTCCACGACCAACGTAGCGCTGATAACCATCGAACGATACGTCAAGATTGTCCACTGCGTTTACCACAGGAAGTATTTCCGCGAATGGATGACCTACGCCGCCATCGCAATATCGTGGATTTCAGGGATAATTAACAACTTTGGCCCGTATTTCGAGAGCTCCACTGAAGACGGGAGATGCGTGGCGAATCAACGCTGGGGAAGCTTCACAGGTCAGCTGGCCTACACGCTGCTGCTCGTCTTCTGGTCGTACGTTGTGCCGACGCTGATCTTTGTGTACTGCTACTCGCGCATACTGGGAGTCGTGCGAGGCAGCGTGGGTGCTCATTCTTCGGTGCACGCCCCAGCGTTCAATCAGGAGCTGGCTGAAGGCGCGGTGTATGTTATCACGGAAGCAAACAAAGCCAAGTCATCTGACGGCAAGCGCAGTCAGATGAAGATCATTAAAACGATGATGTTGGTGTCGCTGACGTTCTCAGTCCTGTGGTTTCCAAACAAAGCGTTCTATATAGTCGCCACTGCGGACATTCTGCTTGTCCTGCCCGTGCTCGGCTGGCTGTACGGGTCGATACTGCTTGGGTTCACAACGATGTGCTTGAATCCCTTTATTTACGCGTCATTCAACGACGACATTAGAAAGTTTATTGTGTCGAGACTTATTTCGAAGAAGATTGCAAGTTTGACCACGGAAACATCGGCTCCGTCAAGACCCGTTGGCGACTCTGCACAGTGAGGCGCATCAAGGAACTGGATGCTCTCAATAAAATTATGAAATTAAAGTTTCCTGAAAAAGTAGACAAAACAGGGCCGGTGTTAGGGCTCCCCGTGCTCCCCGCGCCCCCCCCCACGCCCTCCGCGCCTCCCGCCCAAGAGGGCCCACGGCTCTGGCAGCGTATTGAGAGAAAAGCACTTGTTTTGACAGTAGTTTTAAAAAGTACTTACTTCCCGTCATGATTCTGGGGGCGGTCTGGTCTCAGGGGTGGAGGGCCTATACTCACGCGGACTAAGGCCATTTGCGTTGACAGAGTTTGTGGAAGAGGCTGCCCCTTTTTTCCGTTCATGAGTTCCGCTCAAGAAGGCTGTTTTCGGAAGTCAAGAATGACTTGGGCTAGCGCAGGTGTAGGCTCTGAGGCTAGACCACCGAAGACTTTGTCTGGTAGGCTAGTCCAGTGTAAAGGAGTGTTTAGCTGCTGTGTGGTTATAATTTAATGTTGTTTTATGCTGGTACTAACTTGCATAAATTATACGTTAAAATAGTTGTTGGAACTCGGGATGATTAAGAATGTTTTTAAAAACCTTTGCCCTAACTCTTTCTTTTGTTAAGCTGTGTTACTCATTTGACATGAATTATCTGCTATTGCATAAAATTAATGATCAAATGAACTAATTTATTGATATATTGATAGTCCGTTAGCCTACTGTCCGTTCGCGTCATGACTTAGCTTTGTGATCGTTAGTTTTAAATAGTTTATAGGGTCATTCACATTATTTAGTGTGTTATAATGCATTATTATATTGCTGGGGTCGTAAATAATTGCATTTGCATCATCAATTGCATTGCATCATCAATTGCATCATTTTACCAGTGAATAAATTTTAAGAGTACATGTGTGAGATCACGGGAAATAATTGTGGCATCCAATAAAACCACTGTCAAGCATGACATATTTGCTACAAGATATTAACATAAAATAAAAAATTATCCTTTTGAGAAGAAGTCGCCCAGACAGTAGCAGGAAATGTGCTGAATAGTAGTCTTATAGATAAACAAATTATCTCCTAACAATCATCTTCTATTTAATAACATAATAAATTTTATAGTATATTATACAAGACCTGTCTAGTTTTATATCATGGCTGCATCTAGTAAACTCGTTGAGAGCGCAAGCAGTCCAGGTGCTATCGTCAAATTCGTCATGCACACTCTAGTGTCCAGTCTAAGCTCTATGGTGTCTCGACAGCTCAGCGTCACCCACTCTAGTGTCGAGTCTAAGCTCTATGGTGTCTCGACAGCTCAGCGTCACCCACTCTAGTGTCCAGTCTAAGCTCTAAGGTGTCTCTGCAGCTTCCACAGCTGGGTTGTATCTCCATCAGCGCACTGGGCGCTGGAGGCTTCTTCACTCTGCACATCTCCAGGCACCCTGCCACAAACCCAAACACATAACAGAGTAGGCCTACACAAACAGTTATACAAGTCTACTTCGTTACATACACTGTAGGCATCAATTTAAAATCAATTTCGCACTTTTGTCTAGTTTCTGCATATTTGTCCGTACATGATGTGTGTATTTACTTTTCTGAGACCTTATCTTTCTGAGATTTTATCTTGTAGTTGTCATGTAATGAATAAACAGAAATGGCACCAGTGTTGGAATAACTTAGCAAAGCATACATAGAATAAAACAGTGTAAGCATTCATTTAATAAAAAGCTTAATTTTCTGATATTCAAAAATTATGCTAATTATATGATTTCCTGAACCAATCATTAATCGATACAAAATGGACTCAGAACTGAGGCACCTTGTGACATCTGAGCTCTACGAGTTTTAGGCTTAGGCCTTCAGTAAGGCAGTTGCATACATTAAGGCCCAGTTGCTCAATCAAGAGTTATTTGGTTTTAAAGTGTCACAGCACAAAAATGACGTCACAACCCAATCAGATCGTGTAAATTAGATCCAGATCATTCAAATAACTCGCCATTATTGGAGAGTTATTCAAATGATCCAAGATCTTTTAAATAACTCTCTATTGAACAACTGTCCCTAAGTAGATAGTGAAACTGAGAAGGAGAACCTTTTCTGAAGGAGGTGTTGAAGCACGCGTAGATGAGAGGGTTGACGGCGCTGTTGGCATACGCGACGAACATAGCAAAGTACTTGACACGCTCGTACCAGCTCGGCAACTGAGACATTAATAATCAGGTTGATTTTTTGACTAAATCTACCATTGTTGTGCACTAGTGCTTATAGTGTAATGATCCCAAATTATTTGGGTTCACTCTGGGAGAACTCCGACACTAGCACAGTCTGTAAACAGGCTAAATCTACTCAATATCTATTCCTGATAAGAAAAAATTTAAGTAACCGGGCTGGAGCATTATCTATAGTCAAATTTGTATCTCACTGAAACTTTTGCCGGATAGTGCGATATTACGCCATTTCTGCTGTTATATCTCTTTAAATGAAAATAGAAACACAAAACATTCACATTCATAATTACGCTATAGCCTATTTACTAGTCATAAATACTTCTATCAGCAGCAGTCAAACATCCAAAGAGACAATTGGTCTGATTTGAAAAGAAAAGAAAATTTATCATAATTATTTCTGTGAAAATGGTCTGGATACGAAATACGGTAATACATAGTTGAATAGAGAGACCGGGAGGTGTTGATGTTGCCGATACTCTGCGTGGAGAATGGAGACTTGGTAGGGCAACCAGCAGAACGTGAACACGGCGGTCAGCACTACGAGCATCAGGATTATCTAAAATACATGCACACAACTGGAGTCTTTGTAGGCCAACAAAATTTGTTAGAAAATGACAACGTCCAACCACTTTGAATGCATTTCAAAGAGGCTGACAACTGTAACTCAGATTTTCTCAATTTATTTCTATTTTTCGATCCTCATCGTGATACGTGTTTGCGACTACCCTGAAAACGAAAGCTTCCCTACAGGGTGCGTGAACTAATTTTCATCATCCACGGTGCCCCCCACAGCCCCCTGGTCTTAAGTTATGAGGGAAAATTAGTCAATAAAAACCTCGCTAAGCCCCTGGGCCCACCCGCTGTTTGACGACGGTTCTTTGCTGCCTGTCGGCAGCGCCCAGCTGGTTGCCGGGGGGGCGGTCGTCCCCCGGGGGGCGGTGTGCCCAGAGCGTGCGCACGACGGCCGAGTAGGCGCCCACGAGCACCGTGACGGGCAGGAAGAAGAGGACGAGGGTGACCAGAGTGAAGTAGGCGGTTCGACCGGGCGTCACGAGCGCCGTGTGGTTGGTGGAGGCGTCCAGCTCTAGCACAGTCTGTGAACAGAGCTAGTTACCTAGCTAGTTAGAGAGACTAGTTAGCAAGGAGGCGACAGGCTGAACAACGTGTAGTGGTGCATGTAGGGACACTTTTGTTATTAAAATACAAACAGCGAATTGGTGTCTGATTGCATTATTGACTGTTACTGCGGCGAGATCCCACGTAGGTCTATAATGCCAGTATTACAAGACGCAAAAGAATTCACAAAAAATTGAACTTCAAAAATTTACTGCAAGTACAATCTACATGACACTGTATACTTAGCCTACATGCAGCTTCATTCAAAATTTGGTAGGGACAATCCATACTATACAGATGCCTATTCTTGAAACTACCAGTATCCGCGCAGCAGGACTGTTGTATAAGCAGGGTTGGAAAAAAACTACATCATCCGCCAAGGGAACCGTGGTGGCCTTGTTATGATTGGATATTCTTGATTTACAATAGTGCCCGTCTACGATGCATACGCTAATTAGTTTCTTCTGATCAACGGTAATACTACTCGTGTCTCACTAACGATGATTGGCTGTTAGATGATTGGCTGTTAGATGATTGGTGGTTAGATGATTGGTGGTTAGATGATTGGTGGTTAGATGATTGGTGGTTAGATGATTGGTGGTTAGTTTTTCACCAGTATCTCACAGTTACTTTTATTATAATCTATCCCGCTATGTTCACCAGCAATGAGTTCTAAAGCTTCTGAGTTCAAAAGTTCCAAAAAAGTTCTAAGCGTATTCAAGAGTAGGAAGCCCTATGCAAACACACAGCCAATCCATTACAGCCACAAGTTTCAATCTCATGCATCTCACTTCCTTTGATTAATATCAACTTATATTAGTGTTATTTCCTCAAAAATTCTTAATGTGGTCAAGGTATTTATGCATAAGTTTTTATTCAAGCACGGTCATTGTACTCAATCCGCTATAGCAATAAGGTAACATAGAAAAAAATTGTCGATACAAATTACAATGTTGTTCATGAAAGAAGTATATAAATTGCTAAGGCTTCGGTAATAATAATAAACTTAATTTTAATACACGAACCCTTAATTTAACGTATAGGCCTAGACCCATTTGAGCACAGTAGTAATTATGAAATCGATAATGAGTATCTATTATAACAACACTGTATCTCGACAATATAAATCCCGTCAGACTGTAATAATCTCTACAGCTCGACGTATTTGAGAGAAGAAGAGGAGTTAATGAGAACGTACATGCATGTGTAACAAGAGAAAATTCAAGCTAATTTTTGAAGAAAATGTTCAGGTTGGATTCAGGACAATATTTCTTTGGAAATAGAGTAGCGGACGAGTGAAATAAATTTCCCGATAGCGTAATCCAGGCAACACGCGCTAACGCCTTCAAAGGCAAGCTCGATTGCTTCCTGAGTGGAACAGGGGATTGAAATAACCAGCAATGCTTTTTTACCCATTTGAGCCGTCAGCGGGGTCGGGGGAGAGGGGTCTCGGGGCGGCGGCAAGGTAAAGGTAAATAAAAGGTCAATACTTACTGGCCAGGTGTCGCCGCACCAGACCTCCGTGTGGTTGAGCCAGACCCGTGTGAACTGCTCCCTGTGAATGACCAGGGGCAGGGCGGTGAGGGCGGCCACCCCCCACACCCCCAGCAGGAACAAGCAGCAGCGGCGCTCGGTTGCACGGGCCTTGAGCGCGAAGACGATGCCAAAGAAACGATCGCACGCGATGAGCGTCAACGTGAGGGTGCTCGAGACGTGGGAGAGAACTAAAGCACCAACACGAGAACTGAGCAGCGCCTATGTGGTGCTACCTGTGGGTGCTACACATGCTTGTAATAATGAAGCGCCCATAAGATCTAGTTGCCATCTTGTCACCACCACTTTCCAGTTCAATGTTACGCCATTGGTGTACGGTGTACGCTCATAGCTTTTTAAAACAGCGACACACATGATTGTATACTAAATATAAATTCCACAAGGTGCGCCTAAAACAAGTAGCTGGATCGATAGCACCTCTGGATTCATGACTGTTCAATGCATGTAGCCTATACATGTATTGACAGTTTGACACCCCTTGTCGGGCAGCGGGAAAATGTTGACATTTCGAATTCGAATGACTTTGAACCACGCCGCGACACGGCGACACTGCGCCGCATATCACAATCATTATTAACTAAAATGGAAACGAAGAAAAGAGGAAAACAGCCGATATGTAACTTAATTTATCACGTTCATCATTTCCTTACGCCAAGCCTTTGCTGAACGCTTCCAGAATCGTTTCCAAGGGGGCGCCGGATCGGTTTTCAGAGAGGGGAGGCGGGGCGCACAAGGTTCCACTTTTTAAGCGCTTGAGTAAGCTAACTACATGTACAAGCTATCGGCCTCGGCCTAGTGAACGATTATGAATATTACAATAATCTGAAGCAAATGCATATTTTAAAAAGATTGTCCTCTTGTTCCGCCTTGAAAACGACACGGGTGGACAACTTCCCCCTCGCATTTTCTTCTCCGGTGTCCGGCGGAGCCGTTTTTTTTCCCAACGGTTCACCGGAATCACAGAAGCATGCAGAGTTCTTTGTGGAATAAATTGCATGAGTTGGTAGATTGAACATTCGGCCGATAGATCATCGCAACCTGGGCCTATCGTTTTAGCACGAACAGAACACAGGGAAATCGTCGAGTGATCTTCAATTTCCAGTCGAATTGGCAATATAATATAATATCTCGAGGGGACAATAAAGCTGCGGTACGCTTATAGCTGAGATGGTGGTAGCGCAGTGCAATCCGTGACAAACCTAATCTTTAAAAACACCCACCCCAGCGACCCAACTACTAAGACCTGCTTTATCCGGGATCATAACGTGACTGTTCTCACGACTGCTTCGTCGTTTGATACGAACGCGAAATATAATAACAATTTCCCAGAAGTTACGGTAACTATAATGGCAATAGTAAATCTTCACGAGAGGCGAGAGAAACGCTTGGCATGCTGAACAGGGCGTTATTAAAGATTTGATGAGTGAGACTGTGAGCGCCGAGTTATATTTCAAAAACTCCATCGATTTTTTGCGTTACGGCGGGCTAACTGATGAACTGCAGTCGGCGTTATTCAAAAGCCAGGGCAACTTCCGCAAGTCAGTGAAATGATACTGCAGGCTAGTTTAGTGAACCACTTGGGGGTATGCACTGTGCCACGAGGAGAATTAGTGTGTCAGCAAACGGAAGCGGTGGAAGGAGTCGAACGGAGAAAATTAGAGAGAACCAATGCCAAAGATAGCACAGTAGAGCCTATAGGCTATACCAAATATATATGTACATGTATAACTGAATAAGTTAGCTCTCTCTCTCTAGTGTGCTGCCACGTGGAAGGTCCCTGGCATCTAACTTTTCCACCCCGACCTTTCCTCAGCCCTTCTCTTCAACACTCCATACTTTTCCTTCCCAATCAAATCATCTATATTATTCCTATTCGCTCTCTTCCGGGCCCCCTCTTTCCTTTCAATCTTCCTTCCATAACGATTTTCATTGGTCCCTCCACTCGCATGATATACCCGATCCAGTTATGCATGTTCAAAGTAACAGAAAATCAAAATCAAATACCCATTCGCTCACACAATGCACACGACATTGTGCGTTGTGTGGGCGAATGTAAGAAGTTCTAGAAATAATGTGAAGATAACGGTATTGTTTTAATAACAAGAACTAGGCTAAAGTAACTGACACTACATTTGTATTAGGCCAAAATTAGTATTGATCGATCGATCGGAAAGGAACTTTCAAAATTCTGAACATTTGAGATCTACAAGTCATAGGACGTGTGCATAGACGGGTTTCATTATAAAATAGGCTTAATTTTCAGAAAACTTCAGGCACGTTCAATTCTGCATTATTGCACGTTCAAGCGGCATACTGTTAGATAAAGTTACAATGATTAGGCGAGCGAATACGATTACACCCTGCAGAGAGCGCCGCCATCTTGGTATTTGAATTTAATGTGACGTCACGTCAAACTCACTAATTTCTACTGTGTAGACTCCTACTTACGTTGTAATGTTACAACTTGCAGCGACATAACAACTATTGCTGACCCTCTGCTAAGATTACGACATAAATTTGTGTTCTATGATCACAAGCCTAGGCCTACTACAAGAGGCAATTGCTATTGGTGCAATGTTCAGAAAAAAGGGATACATATTTAAAACGAGTCGAGAATTTATCGCGCGCAGATGTCATCAGCTACGCAAACAATGCCAATATCAGTAGGCTAGCTGGCAAGGCCAACCCGCCGTACCGCTATAGAATGCGAGTAAAATCGATGGACGCACGAGACAATCCGCGCATTCCCGCTGTAGCAGGCCTGTATCGTGCGTTATTGTCACGCACTTAAGCCGCTATATCGGACGTCAGTGACAGGTCCTATTTAACGCGCAGGAGGAGCGCCACAGCGGAGCTACTGTACGTGTAGCGCCAGCTCTAGCACCGCCGCGCTGCATTGCTATTTATTGACGATTCTAAAAGGCAATTTACATCTCACGCGTCCGACAGAGATACATTGTGCGAGGAAGTCATCTTCCATTGAACGCGGTCTTCGCTGGAATCAGTAAACATTATATCAATCCGTTGGCTATAGTCCAGCATGATTGATTGCCCATCAGATGACAAGATATCAGCACACAGACCTATTATATTCTCCAAAGGCATAGCGCTCGGTGTTAAAGCTTCATAGGTCCATATGCAGTGACAGTTAGTAACCTTTAAACAAATTCACTAGAAAAAGCCCTAAATCCTCTGAAATCCGAACCAGGTTGTCAGTGCACGTTATTGAAGCAAAGAAAGCAAATATTATTTAATTTATTAAGAAAGCAAAGAATCCTTTTTGCACACAACATTAAACCCTAAATCCTAAATTGCAATGAGCCTGACAAATGAGCTTTTCACATCAAAAATCGGTCTAAAAATCTATCCCTAGATCTAGGCCTGCATGTACTCTAACTTGTCAAAGTGTAACAGACTATATCAACAGAACATTTTTAAATCTTGGCAGGCTAACTATTGCTGACAGTGCTTCATACATAAACCGATTTACATCCTCTTCCATTTTAAGAGATCTGAATTGTTGAACTGCTCACGTTGTCATTTTCCCAAAGAAACCTATCAGTAGGCCTAGGCCTGCATGTCAGGCAGCAATTTAGTCCATGTTTTCACCACATAAACAAGAGCAGCTGCTTCGTCATTGCTTATTATGCCTTGTGAGACCAGATCTTAAAATATTACTTATAGCTAATATATTAACAATTGAAGTACATTTACCTTTGCATGTAAATGAAAGCGTCTACTCTGTTGCACTGACCATATACCTGCCGCCACGCGCCAAAGAATTAATAATTCTATAATTAGGCACGGTATGCCGCAGATGGAATGCTGATACAGTGAGTCCACTCACCCTGCATGGCGCTGTTGAGCCTGCAGAAAAAGGCGCCGAGGACCCATCCCTCGCTGAGCTCGTCGACCAGCTGGACCCACCCGCAGGACGCCGTCACGGCGAGGTCCGCCACGGCAAGATTGACGAGGTAGTAGTTGGTCGTCGTGTGCATGCGCTTCACCCTCCACACGGTCGCGACCACGAGCAGGTTCCCGGTCAAGCTCACGAGCGTGACGGTCACGTAGAGCGCGACCTTAACGGCGGCCTCGTGCCAGGGGACGTGCCGCAGGGCGCTTGGGTAGGGGACGTCGTCCCAGCGGTAGAGACTTGCGTCGTCCTCCACGTCCACTGGCTGCTCCATGTTCCGCTAACTTATCTTTGCGCTATCTGTCGTAACTAATGATAGTAGGCATTCGCGAGAAAAATTGTGTCGTTTTATGGCCTTTTAACGTACAAAGCATAGGCATTCATGATTGATCTGATAAACGACTTATTTGAAAAGGAATCGTATAGAGTGTTGAAGAGAAGGGCCGAGGAATAGTTGGAGTGAAAAAGCTGAATACCAGAGACCCTGCCACGCGGCCAGGGGCGGGGCCACGATTTTGAAAGTGGTGGGTACAAAAAAATGCGAGCCAAGCGAGGAACAATTGTTTTCTGTACCCACCATTTTTTTGAAAGTGGTGGTTGCAAACTTTATGTATCTATCAATTTCGAGAAAGTGGTGGGTACAAAGTAGTAGTACAGAACAGAACAGTTCAGTTCAGAACAGTTCAGAATAGAACAGATCAGAACATGACTCTGCCAAATGGCAGAGCACTGAATTACTGATTATTGAGATTAATGATGGAGTAAAGAGTGTGAGGAGTTATAGGAATATGAGAGAAAAGGAAGACCTGACTTGATGTATCACAAAGTTAAAAACTCACAAGACAAAATAGAACCTTTGATAAAAGCTGCGGAATAAAGGATCTGGACGGCCAGGTTGTTGCTGAATCAGATATAATTCGGCAAAAATGGAAAGAATAATTATATTGATGAATTGTATGATAAGGATGGAAAGCCGATACACGAGGCACTATAGCTAGAGAAAGAAGATGAAACGGATCAAGGTAATCTAGGGCCGAAATTGATGGAAAGTGAAATAATGGGAATATGTACCCATCACCTTTTAAAAGTGGTGGGGATATATCCCCACCACTTTGTATGATGGCGCCCTGCACGCATACTAGAGAGAGAGAGAGGCATTTCTGTGAGCTTGAAACAAGCTTGAGAAATTAGTAAAAACTCCAATTCAAATCTAGACCTGCAACGTTCAGTGACTCGAATAGGCTAAGCCGTACAATTCAGCTATTAGACACATTGTAAGGCTCTCTGCTGCTATGCGACTTTTGCGCAGCATGGCATTAAAATTGGCAATCCGAGAACGTTAACCATTATAGGCCCAGCGGCAAACAAACCACAAACTAGTCTAGGCCTCGTCTGCATGCGGTTCGCCGAACTTCTCGTTTATTATAGGTTTCAGATTTGTGTCAGCCAGAGTCAGATTTTACTATAATTAAAGTAGAGCCTATTGTAAGTCTACGCATCAGGGCTTCCGTTCAGCTCTTCTTCTGGCTTAAAGTCGCCACGGTTCAGGCTTTTCGTAGATTGCAGGATCTTCATTTCCTGGCGTCGCATGCAGTTATGGACGTACTAAGATACAGGGTTGCCAGACGTCCCCTATTTAATTAATATAAAGATGACGAATAATAATCTTCATTTATAACCAATGGAATTAATAAACTGCCGTCTTCCGCTGCAAGGAGTTATAGTCATGTACAATTGTACATGTAGGCTGCGTCACGGCAAATTACACAATTCGGCCACAAGAGGACATCCCACAACAATGTTAAGCACTTACGGAAATCACTTAATAACAATATTGACTTTTAAGCAAGGCTACAATCTACGCTCAGTATAGGATCATGCGACAGTCTAAATAATGTAGATTAGTGAAATAACGCTCTCATATAGAACATTAAATTTTCGGGAGCGATCATTTGGGCGAATTAGTCGAATTGAACAAATTTACTAAAAAATACACAGAGTTAGGCTAGAAGGAGGGGGAGACTATAATTATATAACGGAGAACTATTCTCCATTATAAATCCTTTGAACTTCATACAAGATATTACATCAAGAACTGGTCAGGTCCGCATTCAATCTCAATTGACTTATTTTAAGCCGCTATCAGCGACGTGAAAATATGACTATTTTTCAATCCTCCATTTTCTCATTAGGCCTACTTATATATAGCCATGAAAATTAAGAAATTTTTGGAGATGGAAGCGCAGCCACTGTCCTTCTGTCACCGCTCCACGCCTGTTAGCATGTCTCGTAGCGCAGAATATTATCTTGCACGCACGCGACATGTCTACCCATCCGCGCTTCACTGCCGTCGGAGCCGCTATCTATTACCATATATATGTAACGGACCTAAAGAGGGCCGTGTGCCAGTCTCAGCTGTAGTACCAGTCGCCCCCAGTCTGACCCAGTATTTGTCCTCCTTTCTGAGTCGCCCCCGCCCCCTCCCTCTCCCTCCGGAGCCAATACGCTGTTCGGAGCCTTGTCCATAGCACAACAGCTGTGAGTCAGCGCGACGACAATCCTACAGCTAAATGGGCAAGATGGGATTGTGAGCGGGCGTGTCCACGCAGTCACTGCGGCAGACGCGCGCCAGTCATTGCGCACTGGCCGCTGAGAGCACCGCACGCCTAACAGCTGGCTGCACTTAGGGCCGAAGTTATAGTCGTGACTTGAGCG
>JAQIWG010006580.1:0-13168 GCA_034695025.1 Chamaedrilus cognettii | reverse complement strand
TCACCCTACTGTGGCCGTTGTGTGGCGTTCTATATAGTGAGTGCATCTTTTATAGCAAGTACTGCTGAGTGTCGTGTGATGCGTCCACACAGCAGCATGCAAGCCCGTGTGTGAGCTAATGTGTGAGGCTCGGCCTACTCACTGTAAGCAACTAACCATGTACTAATGACGACTAATCCTTTGAACAGCAGCTTATCGGCGCGATTCACGAGGAAAAGAGGCTCTCTGCCATCAAATTAGGGTTTATTAAATCTTTATGTTATGTTACATGACTGTAATGTTGCAGGCCTATGCAATCCAATGCTCCCCCTGAATCCTTATGCATGCATGGTTAGACCTACGTGTATAGGAATATTGTGTTAAGCGATGCAGTAGGCCCTCTGAATATGAAAACTACAATGTACACACGATTCAGAAAGCACTCAAAACGTTGTCGTAATTCGGTTAAAAGTTATCGGACTTGTCTAAAATTGTATATTATACAACAGCAACCATATCGTTACCAACTTGCTAATTTGTACTAAAAGAAATGCGACGCATTTTTTCAACATTATTTGCGTCAAAAAAATGCAAAACACAATGGCTTCAGCATTTTGATTATCAATTCAATTTTATTCGACATTAGCCGCAGTGTATTGTGGGCCAACGGTAAGGTGACAAACAAGAAGTCAAATTTCTTTGTCACAGCTGATGCGCAGGGTCGCGTGTTGTCATCAAAACAAACAGACTGTAAGGCACTCCGGGTCAGCGTTCTGCAACAAAACCTAAAATTGCTCCCTGACTTTCGTCGACTCTTCTAACATGCCCAGGGAGCTCTGGGCTGCTGACAAAATCTTTTCTCTGATTTTTCATGACGCAAAGCGGTCCATGGTCCCCAGATTGTAAGTGGCCAAAGCTCGTCGCCTCTTCTCGCAGTGCGTAGGGAGTGAGGAGAGGAGACGGATAGGGGACGGGTGACTTGAGAGCGTGGTAGCGCTGAGCGGACAATTTGCGACTGATTCAGTGCTGCGCCTTGTAGCGAGTAGAGCGAGAGAGAGGGACCGTTGAGGCAGAATCACGATAATGAGTATTGAGACCGAGCCGACCTGCGCGAGATAGTCGCAGTGGCGCTACCCCAGCCACACGATGCTTTGAAAAGTGTTTGAAATGTTCATATTTCAAACACTTATATTTCAAACGCAAGCTTGTCCACACGGTGCATTTCAGATACGGGTATGCGAGATCATGTGTCTGACGCAAAGCCAGTAGAACCGGATAACTCGCTGTTCAAAAGCGAGTTTACTTGCGATCTCGCTTTGAGCTGCCAAACGATGTTTTTGAAATAGAAATTGAAAGGCTAATTGTGTTTGAAAATTAACTTTTCGAATACAAGCGGGTCAAAAGCAAGATTCTTAGATTTCAAACACACCGTCTTACCGTGGTGCCTATGCCATAGGCTCAGCTAGCGTCTATTTGAAAAGTCAAAGTCGAGCGCAGTGCTAGGATGTTCGGCATAAATAGACTTTTTATTATTGCAGGGTTCTCTGCTGCAGTTGGCTGAGCAGCAAGCTGAACGCTGAGGTGAAAAGTTTCACGTTTCAAAGTCTTCAAACTCGTCCCCAATGGAGACCGATCGGGGACAAATTTGAACATACAATCTTCGTTATTTCCCCAGTTGCCTCGATCTTGTCCGCTGTAAAAAATGTGAGGGGGCCTGAGAGGCCAATACTCCCGATTCAAAATCAAAATTGCGGAAGGGCATCATCTAACAAATGAAAGTTGCAAATGCCCTCACGGCAGCCACCTATTTAGAACTTTCCTATTTTCATTCAGAGCTCCTTCAGAGTCTTGAAATTTACATCTTAAAATGTATGACCATTTGGTTAATAGAAGATAATGCGTTTTTTTTGTGTAAAGAATTTTTCGGGTGCTTTGGATTTTAAAACGGAGTACCCCCCCCCCCCCCCCCCAACACTCCCCTTATCGTGCAGTCTGACTGAATGCGCCGCCGAACCCAGAGAGTCTATCGACGTTTCCGTCCAAAGTCGTCGACTGGACGACTGGACGTCTCCTCTTCATTTCCCTAGGGAGTCCCTGCGTGGACTCGATCGCATTAGAGTCCCCTCAAATCTCGACTGGTCGCCGCCAGTTGAACGTTACATTTGTATCCATAGCGGGGCGCCGACTTCTCTTGTTACTTAAATAGAGGTGTGTAGTAGTAGACGGGCAATGTGTTGTGTCTTGCAGTGTATTGTCATGCCTTACTTACATTAAATCAATTTTTGTTCGGAAATTGATTCGGAGTGAAAAGTTTTCACTTCAAATCAATTATTCATTATAGCCTAGACTGCCTACGCCGATATTTCAAACAGTTTATCTTATTTATCCTACGCCTGTGTTTATATGATTCAAATTGCAATTTAAATTCCATACATAATTATTGTCACAGCTTTCAGTTTTTATTTTTATTCAATATCAGTCAATAGATTATGTACATTAACGTGTTGTGATTTTGAGTTGATACATAACTAGACAGCGCCCCTGTTTGTTGTTTCAGCCGCGGTGCCTCCGGGACAGTCACCCCCTTCTCTAGCCCTGTCGACCCTCCTGCTCTCAGCCCCTATGTTGAGGGCCCAGTGGGGCGGCGGGGTGGCGCGTGCCCCCCCTGCCCCCCCGGCGCGCAGACGCAAGTCCTTCCGCTGCGACTACACCCCCGAGTGTGGAGCGACATTTGGCGCCCGCGGGGCCCTGGAGCGTCACCTGGCGGGCCACGCGACCCTGCAGCCAGCCCTCACTCAGCCCTGCCAGGTCATTAACCTAAACTTAACCCTAACTTCATGCCCCCACCTAACCCTTACTCTAGCCCTAGCCCTATCCTTAACTCACCTGTTGCAGTTTTCATGTGAAATTAATATCTATTCCTTTGTGCTGCATGCGAATGTGAATTTATTTATTTATTTGTGAACTATTTCTGCAAATGTGAATTTCTAATCCTTTGTGCTGCGAATGAAAACAAGCGTCACGTGCTCAAATTATGCACACTGCGGAATCATAGTGATGATTATATCATTGTCTAGACATTTATCGGAATTGATGACAAAATGGCGGTTAGTCTAAGCTTAACAAATTCATATTCCAATGCCTATTTTTGAAATTAATTAATTGATAAGCAGACAGGCTCCAACTGTTATATTTTGACGTTTTATCCATATATGGCCTGTGGCAAGCCGTTTGCCTTTGCATCTAAGTTTATAGGATTCAAGTTATGGTTAATAATAGATGCCTAATACATGTTTTATATTGACAATAATAATTTTAAATATCAAATAATTATGTCATATTTACAAGTTGTGTTTGTGTGTGCAGATATGCGGCAAGTCGTTTGCGAACGTGTACCGCCTGCAGCGCCACCTGCTGAGTCACGAGGAGAGCTCCGCGTTGCGCAAGTACGCATGCGCAGAGTGCACGAAGGCGTTCAAGTTCAAGCACCACCTCAAGGAGCACTCGCGTATCCATTCGGGCGAGCGACCCTTCCAGTGCAACAACTGCAGCAAGAGGTCGGGTCGCATTCTTTTTACAGTTCTTGCATTATCGACTTCTTTTTCTTTGTCTTCCTTTTGTACAAGTTTCACTTAGGCCTAATTATGGAGCGCCGTATCATGATTTAAGTCGTCTGTAGGGCACGGTACGCCACTGGAAATTTTAGAGGCGTGGCTTTGTGATACATTTAATTCATGAGGCGCCGCTGACAGCTGGATCAACCACAACATGTTAGCATTCGAAGTTTGGATTCATCCGAGTCTTTCTTTAAAAGTAAGACCAACGGTTTCACCTTCAGTTTTAATAGTTCTAAACATCAAAAAAAGTGCATGATTGCGGTAGAAATATCAGCCATATCATGGAGTGACTGCTTTCTGTCTCAGGTTCAGTCACTCGGGGTCCTACAGCAGTCACATGACGTCCAAGAAATGCTACCTCCTCACTAACTCTCCCGTTTCAAACTCCCTTCGAACCCTGAGCTGTCCCACTGCTGAGTCCCAAGAGACCACCAGCAGCCCGTACCCCTTCCTTCCACCTCTGACCCGCTCTCAATCCGAAGCCGCTTCCGAGAATCTCGTCATTCCGGGTTTTTCCGGCGGTGCGGTTTTACCGACGATTCTGTCACCGGAGTTTTTTAGATCTTCGGTGTTTGGATGTTTGGATCCGGCGCAGCGACAGGCGCTCATGCAGTACCTGTTTGGGCTGCAGCAGCTCTACGCAGCAAGCCTGCAGCAGCAGCAGCAAGCAGTTAATATGCAGCAGCAGCAAGCAGTTAATTTGCAGCAGCATCAAGCACAACTCCATGAAGTCATATCCTCTGCGACGCAATGCCTTCCCCATCATCAACAACATGGCAGTAACAAGTTGGTAACATCTGAGGCAAATAAAACAGAAATGGAGCCAGAGATGAGCCACAAAATGGTGTCTGACGTTGCCAACAATATGACTTGTGAAGGTAGTAAGCTGGTACCCGAAGCCAATGAAAACAAAGCTTTGGAAATCAGTGGAAAAATAGCGTCAGAGGAAGAACTGAATCTTAGGATGTCCACTGAGTTCAATCGCCAGATGGTGTCAATGATGGCTGCTGGTACAGAACTGGTTCCTGCATCCTCATCACAGAAACCATTCAACAGTTGCTCGACTGCTGTGTATTGTTCAGCTTCACCCATCACGAGAGAAAAGATCGCGATGGCGGATAGAACTTTAACGAAAAACTCACTGGAAAGAAAAGTAGTGGATGAAAATCAGAACATGCAATTATCTGAGTTGTCGCCAAGCGAAAAGAAGGTGGAGAAATGTGAAATTGAATCGCGTTGCGCTGAAACTAAGTCAAACAGTTTGGACAGCGATACCCTTAATGTGTGTGGAGGGGATCGTGAAGAAAAGACTGGATCTGCGTTCGGCTGTCAATTCTCTGCATTGCCCAAACCGTATGACGTCGTTGAAACGAAGAATGTGCTGCTACCGAAATCAGAATATTCCGTGAATAACGGTGATAACGACCCGTCCAAGAAATCGCCTGCATATTGCGACCTAGTGGAAAATCCGCTCGCTGCTAAATCCCTTGTAAAACACGAAACCATCTCAGTTGAATCATTCTCCCTGGATCCCGAGGATAAATCCCACACAGTGAGCCCTGTCCATCCGTCATCGCGTGTCAAAATTCCTCAAAATCCCTTCGAAGACATCCACGGCGTAGATGATCTTCCACGCACACCACCCAATGGCCCCTCAGTCCTTAGGACGCACCTCGCCTCCCCCCCGTCCTCCCACTCTTCCCTGCTCGTACGCTGCAGGTTCTGCTACGCCAGTTTTCGCAGCACGTCTGACCGTAGCGAACACGAGCGCTACCTCTGCGTGTCGGCTGCCTCCGCCGCAGCCTTTTTCCCCCTCCACCGCCCCTCCCCGCCCGCGTCAGCCCTACACTCCTCCCAGCCCGGCTCAGTCCTGCAGGGCCCTGACGAGGCCCTGGGGGGTGCTGATGAGGACGAGGAGAGTCTGCGCTGTTACCGCGTACGGTCGATGATCGCAGGGGAGAAGCAACAGACGCTGAAGGCGTACTACCAACTCAACGCGAGGCCCACCGGGGTCGACCTCGAGCGGCTTGCGGCCCGCGTCGCCTTCCCTAAACGAGTCGTCCAGGTGGGTGTGTCTGAAACGCCAGCGTGTTTGTTATAGTTTGAATATGTCGTTGTTGGTGTTTCACGGGAGTATGCAAGATTTTCTTTTTGGGCCTAAAGGATCATCAAGTATACCAAAATTATTGAGATATCATTGGATTGAGATGTATTTATTAATTAAAATTGATATGACACCTCACGATTCCCGGTCACTATGTATGCTATCAGATATTTGCAGTGACGATTTAACATTATCAAATTTGAAGGCCTTTTTGGGGATGCATTTATAATCATTTATAATAACTTTAATTACCTTGTATTCTCCTATTTCTTCTAACATTAGGTTGATTCTTAAACTGGAAGGATTGGCTCAAACTTTACAGGGGGATTTTTAAGTTCATGGCTGAGTCCCGCTGCCCGCGCCCTTAGCGCCAGTGCTGACCGCGTGTGTCTCTGTCCCTTTACTCAGGTTTGGTTCATCGTGTGTATCTCTCTCCGTGTCTTCAGGTTTGGTTCCAGAACATGCGCGCACGTGACCGCCGACGCGGCAAGTGCATCCCCGACGGACGCACCGTCCCCAAGCACGGCCTCTCCCCCCCCGAGTTCGGCTCCCTCGACTCTCTCCCCTTTACCGGACTGAACATTCCCTCCGTCAAACTTCACGGCTTGTGCGGCGGAGGCGCAATTGTCATCGACGCCTCGGAAAACGGCGCCGCTCGGAAACTGGAGATTGGAACAGGAGGCTACTCCGGTGGAATGTATCCGCTCTTGTGCGCCCTCTCCAGGCAGTGCGAGGATCCGAATCAACCGCTCGACCTTTCGCTCAAGGTCATTAACCCTCCGATGGCACATTTGCGAGAGACGCCAGGTCATCGGAAAACCAGCGGAGCGGAGGAAGGGTGCCTTTCCGCTCTGGATCTGAGCAAGAGGTCTTCCACCGGAGGAGAACTCCTACCACTGGGGGATGACTCCTTCAATACGACTAAATCCCACACAGCGGCGCGGAATAGAAATTATAAAAATGTCAATCGCGACGTCGACATGACGTCACCGGAGGAGTTCTTGGAGGGAGGCGACTGGCGCTTTTTGGGGGGTTCGAGAGGGGGGTCGAGAGGGGGGTCGGATTCCACCTCGTCCTCCCCCAGTGCCTCCTCCCTGCGCTCCCTTACGGCGGTCACTAACACGGCCAACGACCGCCTGGGGGGGGGCGTGGGGTCCGTGTCCTCCCCCGAGCATGCGGGGGGGGAGGCAGGGGGGGTATATGGGATGATGACGTCATACGCTGATGACGTCATCAAGGGTGACAGACGAAGAAGGTTTCGACTGCAGGTTGGCGGTATTTCGTCATCTAATTATTATTGTCCAGGTGAAGTTAAAATTGATGCTGATTGATGATGATTGCTAACTGGCTGACAAATGCTTTTGACTTTGTCAATTCTGGTGCTTGTCAATGATTTAATTCCATAGCTCCCTGGTTTTTGCTGCTGAACCTGGACTTTTGCACCCTGTTGCCCTTTCTGATGCCAACAAAATAATAAATTATCTGCCGCCGTGGTTAGCAGCTAGCGACACTCGTGTCTTCAATATCCTTTCCTGAAGATCCTGTATTGCAATGGCAATTTTGCGACTATTATAAACTGTTTAATAATAACTTTGATATATATAACATGTGCCCCTCCTCTTGTGCGCAGTCTTTGTCCGACCACCCCCCTCTGCACGCTGGGGGGGTTAGATCTAGATCACACCGCCGCTCCTGGAGGCGTCGTGAGGGGGGCAGAACAGGGGCGGAGGAGGCGGAAGGACGGGAGGCGGCAGGGGGGGCTGGGGCGGAGGGGGCGGCGCCCTTCTCGTGCGATCAGTGCGACAAGGTGTTCGGCAAGCAGAGCTCCCTCGCGCGCCATAAGTACGAACACTCCGGTGAGTGTGCGGAGCAGCGGTGTCCTCTGTGAGGACCATCTGTAGCATTAATAGTTTAAGCTCTGTTTCGGCGTCCCAAGACGTTATTGATGACCTCCCCTCAGCGTGAGCAACCATCAATTGGAGTCGTTTATATTTCAATCGCATGGAACGAAGATATAGACGGAAGAGATTTTATAGTTTGTTTGTAGATTTAATTTAAGTTTGAATGATATGCTGTAAAATTTCACATTTATCCTGCAGAGATGTGCTGACTTTTACCAAGGCAGCTTTGCGGCGTATCTGAACAACGATTGAAGTGCTGTGTCTGTTTACGTCAGTCTCTAGTTCTGTGTGTAGGTTTGTCTCAAGTTCTGTGTAGTGATAATACATAATAATAATCAGACAATTTTTTAGAGCGCCGTAACACGACCAAAGTCATCACAAGGGCGCTGCACACAACTAATATTACAACAGTTAAAAAAATTGCAGTTCGACAATACTCATACACATAAAAGAAGCCCATATCCCGCCAAAGAACAACAGTTTCAATGAAAACCTGCTATCCAGCCAAATTAATTATAAATATGATCTGGTAAACAGTTCAGTTTTGAGTCCCTCCGTCATTAGGGCCAGGGAGGGGGCTGTCTTGACGTGTAGCGGCAGACTGTTCCAAGCCTGCGGAGACGCAGACGTGTGCAGACAGTGTGTTTGTAGGTCAGTCTCAAGTTCTGTGTGTGGGTAGGTCAGTCTCAAGTTCTGTGTGTGTGTGTATGTCAGTCTCAAGTTCTGTGTGTATGTAGGTCAGTCTCAAGTTCTGTGTGTCTGTAGGTCAGTCTCAAGTTCTGTGTGTGTACATGTAGGTCAGTCTCTAGTTCTCTGTGTGTCCAGAGGTCAGTCTCAAATTCTGTGTGTGTGTAGGTCAGCGCCCGTTCACGTGCGACCTCTGCAGCAAGGCGTTCAAACACAAGCACCACCTCACTGAACACAAGCGTCTGCACAGCGGCGAGAAGCCGTACAGCTGTCCCAGGTCTGGACCCTTACCTCAGCCCTCACACACAAACTAAACACTGACTCCTCACATCACTTCGCACTGCGTGTAGTATAATACAGTAGCTACATACAACTAATTCTGATGTTTAACTTCTATAGGTGTTTTTGCGCTCTGACCTTGATACAGAATTTTATATGTAATGTCTCGATCCTTGATCACTGTGCTGTGTTTGATGCTTGTTTGCTTCGTGCATTTATTGATATATTTTGAATATTATGTATTGAATCAGATCTATGTGTGATGAAATGTTAGCATAAAAGAGATTGCTTGAAATACATAGTTTTTAAAAGTTTTAGTTTTTCTCTTACATTACTATATATAATATTCGCATGATAAGCACGTGTGTGTATGATGCGTGTGTGCAGATGTGGGAAGACCTTCAGTCACTCAGGGTCGTACAGCCAGCACATGAACCACCGCTACAAGTACTGCCGCCCTACCGACGGTCTGCTGCCGGGGGAGACAGACTATGACGGCAGCGGAGAGGGCGCCACGCCTGAGTCAGGGGAACTGTGAACAAAAACTGGGAACAAGAATTGTGAACAAGAACAGTGAATACGAACTGTAAAAAAGAACTGTGAACAAGAATAGGAAAGAGTTTGTGAGTTAGGCGCATGGGAGACATCGGAGATAATAGTTTTTGAAAGCTATGGAGGATACGTAAAAAGGGATGTTTTTACTCGGTGGACAAACAAAATCTGCCCTGATATTTTCCATAAATTGAGGCATACGTGTCTCAAGGAATATCTGGATGCATCAAGGCTTAGGGCATATATCACAAGCATTATTGCGCCTGATCAAATATGAAACAACTGTAAAAATTTCATTCAAATCGAATAACTAGGTAAAGTTGTTTTTGACCACCATGTATGTCTTCATTGCTTACGCCTCGCATGCCACCATAAGAATTTAAAGTCGGTCAAAGGATAATTTCAATTGTATTTGCAAGAATTTCATCTTGTATCACGTTCTTGTATCTTTTGAAACATTTATATAATCGACGCTTGTTGCTTGAGAGCAATTTCAAATGTGTGACGCGTTTCTCGCGCGTGACACACGTGATATACCGCCAGCAGTATTTTGACAGTTTGAGATATGTTTCTAGTCGTTTCCTTTGCAATCTTCCATTTTCTACTGATTTGTAATCGAGTGTTTAATGTTCTGTATTCTATATCTGTATTCGTAGACGACCGCAATGCGACAGTGCAATTATTTTTTTGTTACGTCGTTGACTTTGCCGAATGTTGCTGACTAGAAGTTTGCAGTGCATGATGATATATTGTATGCTACTAACTTTTACATTAGTTGTATGTACAATTGTACATGAGTATAAAATTGTCATTTTTCTGAATGTCTTCCTATTCAATTATCGTTATTGACTATATATGCAATGAAAATTTGTTGTAGAGAAAGTTAGATCATTAATCAGTATTACGTCTTCAATGGTAGATTGAATTGTTTTGCTAGAATTTTTTTGAAACACTATTTACGCCGTTTTGACATGAAAAACCAAGCCTAGTCTTTGTTTAGCAATTAGCGGCTGTTTTGTAGACTTTTGGATTTTTTGTTAATTTGTAAACTTTTCAGTCGCGATTTCGTTGTTGAATAGTCATTTTTATCATATTTGCACATCACTATTAGATGCATTTAACCATGTTACAATTAGCAGTTGCTCAAGTTATTCTGTAATGATCATAGAGCGTTTAAATTAATGTTTCCATGACTTGATAGCATTTTATGAATCGTACAATACCTTTGTTTGCTTACATGACTTACAATTTCAAAGTCTTGCGATCATTGCAAGTTGTTCACAGCTTCGAGGAGGTATCGCCTTGATTAGACCCGGATATGACTTCTGAGTGGGGGTAATCAAATTCAGTGCATGCTGTTGGTGTTGTAAATGCCAAGACGCGACGCAGTAATAAGGCTGAGTTTTTCCATCAAGTGTTAAAATTTAATCCGAGGTCATGACGTCATCACACCCAATGAGCGCGCTGAAAGCCTGATCTACGGCTAATTTAGTGCCATGTGATTGGTTTTTGCAGAATAAATCTCGGATTGAAATTTAACACTAGATGGAAAAACCCGGCCATTAGGCCGAGTTTTCTCCACAAGAATATTGCTTCATGGTTTTAAAGTTTAACCTAATTTTCATCTGTGGCACGAACTCAGCTCTTCTTGTCTCCACGAACGCAGCTCCTTTTGTCTCCACGAACGCAGCTCTTTTTGTCTCCACGAACGCAGCTCTTTTTGTCTCCATGAACACAGCTTGTCTCCACGAACGCAGCTCTTTTTGTCTCCATGAACACAGCTTGTCTCCACGAACGCAGCTTTTTTTGTCTCCACAAAGTTCTTTGCATCACAGAAATGAGCCTGCGAGCGGGTTTCATGAGAAATTGCTTCCCACAAATCTTTGGTCATCCACATGTTATCGACTGCGACAGAGTTTTGTAAGACTGTTAATGCTCTGCTTCAGATCATCCACCAAAGTCCAGAATAATTGTGGTGCCTTCGTTCGTTAGCCAATCGCTAGAAATGTGATCTTACTTCTGCTACTTTTTCCAATGGCTTTAGCTTTCTTCGTCTATTTCTTCTACATTTGACTATACGGCATTTAAGTTGTTATTCCAAGCAATGATGTGAACATTTGAATTTCACTAGATCGCTCTAACGATCTTGTGAGAGCCGAGATGTTTGCAAAGCGGTACTAACAAAACCTTGGTGATTCTGGAAGATGCTAATGTGGACTTAGCATTATAAAAAACCTCCTCTAAGTTTTTTATTTTGCAGAATAATTAATTCTGAATACATTTGGCCTCGTTGACAGTCTATGGAGACAGCTTCAGTGCTTAGCCAGACTAGTATAATTTATGCAGTCACTGAC
This sequence comes from Chamaedrilus cognettii, assembly GCA_034695025.1. Lineage (NCBI taxonomy): Eukaryota > Metazoa > Annelida > Clitellata > Enchytraeida > Enchytraeidae > Chamaedrilus > Chamaedrilus cognettii. The sequence goes on along the minus strand of JAQIWG010006580.1, from coordinate 1,695 downwards.
AGAGGGCGGTCTGTTAGTATTCAGCCGTTCATTTTATTTTTCGTACTGTTTCACATATATAACTTGTTAGTTCGTCTTATACTAGTCCGTGTGCTAATCATTAATCGAGGTTTGTTTATGAATAATGTTTTTCTCGTTTTGTCTTCCATCGTAGTTCTGTAGTATTGACTTGTCGCTATCAGTAACACAATGATAGCTGGCACTGAATGAAAGCATATTGTGCATAATCAGGCCTTTAGTAACTATACGCACGTTTATGCGTATATTCGTGTGTTCATTAGTATATCTAATCATATTCGGATTTAGTAGATTTGTACAATTCAACATCGGCCTTATTTCATTATTTGTCTGTTGATGAAATGGGTTTTAAGTCAGTCGCTTTTCAACGGAGGCCCGTCATGCTGTAGGCGAATGTACAGTTTGAGGATTGACTCCTATCAGAAACCCTGCACTTGATGAGTTTTAGCCTAGAATTTTTGACGCCGCAGAAGTACTAGCGAGCGGGAACCCAACAACCCAGGCCGTCAAATTTCAGTTTCTAAAACTAGTCGGTTTATGTATCGTCAATTTAAATCACACGATATTATATGTGGATCATAAATGTATTCTGAGAGCTGATATCACGGCTGATATTTCACATGTTATAGCGTTACATACACTGTTCAAGCTTCTACATTGTAGACCATATTATATTGTGTAGGCTTGGTATCAATAATTTCAATATAGGCCTATGGAGACAATTCGCTTCTCTTCTTCCCTTTTGTTATTTCTCTTAAAATGTATTGTCATCGTGCAACAGTAACTGTTATTGATATGTCTTTACTTTCAACGTTCAAGACTTCCAGAGTTGTCGGCGGCGGCAAGCATTCATTTCTCGTGTGATTCATATTCAGCAATAAAATTCGCCTTTATTTAGAGTAGTAGTACGCGTCTGTGTGTGTCATCGGTTTGCATTTTTGGTGTTTTATCAACGTTTGTATTGCTACGCACTTAGAAGTCTGATGTTGTTTCATAAATGGAAAAAGGTCCCCTAGCCGCGACTGTGATCTAGTGGTAAGAAAAACAATTCAAAGTGTTGGCCTAGAGGCATCCTTTGTTGCTAATCATTTATATGATTGAATGTACAGCAATAGAGCGCAACGGACGGAAAAACCATTGGCACACTTCCACACTACAATTCAACTCAAATATAGTTTCAACATTAATTCGTGATTCAAGTATTTACTGAAGGCGCAATAGAGCTTGAGGTTAATCCTCAAAGTGCCCTTGCGCAATCTAGTGAGCTTTTGCCCTTTTGCTCTATACACGAGGTGTCTGTCCTGTGCCACCAGTCATTTTCTGAGAAGCGCTGACTGATGACTGTGTGAAAAGCATGAGCAGCATTTTACCAGATCACCGTGTATTTTTATGCTTACCATTATGATTAGGATTATGCTCATCGTTTGTTTGTAACTGAATTTAACTGATCAGCAAGGTATTTGCGATTTGCACTAATTTGTCATTAATTTTTTATCATTCTTCGCACGGCTATTTCACAAGCAAGGCATCCATTAAGCTTTTTTCTGGCGTCCAGACGCCACGACCCAGGTATATTTTTTTAGACACCTATGGCGTCTTCATTTTTTGGCGTCGCATCCATCGAAGTATTAGCCTAGTAGCCTATGCATGTATATAACGCAATAACAGAGACGCCGA
>JAQIWG010006579.1:0-13170 GCA_034695025.1 Chamaedrilus cognettii | reverse complement strand
GTTGTTCCTGCAAGTAAAGGGTTGTTCCTGCAAGTAAAGGGTTGTTCCTGCAAGTAAAGGGTTGTTCCTGCAAGTAACGGGTTGTTCCTGCAAGTAAAGGGTTGTTTCTGAAAGCGAAGGGTTGTTTCCACGAGTGAAAGGTGTGGAGTGCGGACAATGCGATTGTTCTAAATGCACAGTTGCCTGCGCTGTCGGAGGATGACTTCTACACAACCGAGTGGGAGCTGGGCATTGCACGCAAAAAGGTTTGTCTCCCATTGTTCAGGTCTTTTTTCGCCATGATCATTTGTGTTGCGAATCACAGGTAGCATTTAAATGTTTTCCTTGAGTGAGCGACATCTTTTATTTATATCTTTGTTTAACAAGCAGGTAAGTACACAACATGTGACCCATTGTAGAAAGTGCTGCGATTGTTGACATTGGTTTTTGTGAGTGAAACGCTGATAAATAAATGCATAAATTGCATTTTTTTAAACAATAATCACAGACATGTATTGTATCTTAAAGACACTTTTACATGAACGATTTACAGTCCATCACAATACAGCTGTCAATTAAATTAATTACATTTGAAATGAAATAATTCAATAGGGTATTTCAACAGAAACGCTGGGCGAGCAAGGAGATTGAGATGAGAAATAAGCTGAAGAAGGCTAGGGTAGAAACGACCGCCGCTGTAGGCAACTCATCGTTTGACGGTAAACCACATCACACTTCGTTGGCTCATGGATGCTTGTTTCTCTGACTTGTCGTAGTTTATATCTGAAGGATTTGTATTTGTTCAACGATGGTGTTTATGGACCATTTAATAATTAGATCATAGATAATTATCTAATTGGATAATTAGATAATTAGATGAATGAAATAAAATCAATGATAAATAGGAAGATAAAAATGGGTTTTTTCAGGGATAAGGTATTATTATCAGTGATAATTTAAATCATTTTAAAATGCGATTCAAATTCTTTTCTGAAGTTTCTGGCTTTCTTGGGGTTAATCATGAATGGTATATAATAGGCGGGAGTGTCCAGGCTTTGGTTTTGTATAGTCGCAGCTGCTTTGATAAACACTGAATTTTTGGTACCTTGCAGTAAGTTTATAAAAAATATGTCAATATGGATGCGTAATTGACTGCCGCGGTGGCATCCTGTTGCATAAATTATCTGTGTAATGAGTGTGTCATGATGCCGCAGTGACTGGGCAGGAGAAAACCGAGGTCAGGCAGATCTTCACGAGCTCCGCTGCATCGGGCATTCTCACCAACGACCTCCTAATCATTCTCGAATGCGACAAGGTCGGTCATTTGTTGTGTGAGCAATTAACAGTTTCACTGCGCTCCGCCTACCATTGGCATAATGCCAATTTCTGCATTTGTCGCTTGGTTGTTTTGTTTGAAGATCCCAGGGCCTTGTGGGATATTCAGAAGAGAGCTCCGCATTGGTTTTAATCATCAATTTCTATTGGTTGATATTCAGTGTGAGCGGAGCTTACTGGAACTATGAATGGCGATAAAGTTTGTCCATAGCAAAAGAGTATGTCATTTTTGTGACCTGTGGTGATAGATATATAGATTCCTTTAACCTTTTTCCATTTTTTCCCCTTCATATAGAGAGTTTGTGAATAGTTTTTTCAGCGATAATAAGGGCATTAATCATTATGATTCTTGAATGCGATTTAGGATATGCAATCTGTGATTTTTTATTGCTATATTGCATGCGCGGTAGCCTGAAAACAAACACACTTTCTATCTTCAAAATACCTACCTACAACTCTGCTAATGATCTAATTTGCATATAATTTCAAAATTTTGTGGTTCAACCATTGTAATGCCTGCATGGTTCACGTGCCAGGAGTATCTTTTCTGTGCGTCCAGACTCGCCTTATGTCACATAGTTGCATGCGCTATATATGGTGTTTTAAGAAATGGAAGGATGCGTTTTCTTCTGACCACCAACCACCGTATCTTTACATGCTAATTAAATGTGAATTTATCGCGGTTTGGCGATGTTTGTTAGGAGGTTGGATTCACAGCAGACGCGATAGACGACAACATCTACCAGTGGTGCATCAAGCTCTTTAACTTCCAACCTGACAGGTACTGGTACAGATATAACTCATCATCCTTTTGTAGTGGTGTTTTAAATTTCTTCCTCGTGTACGGCTATATACTATGGTAGTCTCCACAGTTTGTACTTTTGATACATGCCATCCAGCCACACATTGACGGAGCACGTTTGTTCCGTTGTTTTATTGCTATGTATTCTTGAATGATTTGTTCTGTATCGACGATAGATATTGCGTTGCTATTAATTGGACATTAGGCGGTGTATTTAGGATGAATATCATGAATAGACATGGATATTGAATCTCTATAGGCTAAAACCCCCTGCAGGCTGGGGAACAAAAATTGACCCGCAGGCCAGAGCCCCCGTAATGCCTGCAAACCGTAAAAGGTGACTAAGGAAGGGGGAGCGGTTCTGTGCTGGCTCTCTTGCACACAAAGAAATCTACAGTATATGGTAAAGTTTGAGTTTTGAATTTCCTTTCTTTATATTTGCAGTGCGCTGCATCGCGACCTGATGCAGTTGCAGGAAAAATTTGGCTATACCTACATCGAACTTCACCTGGTGTGTAAGGCTGTGCTCTTCGTGCAACAATTGTGCGAAATACATTGTTAAGAAATTACTTTTAGGAAGTTAATGATACTGCAATTAAGATCTGTATTTAGATACTACATCTGTTGTATATCATGACGCTAGATCTGTTTTATATTTTGATACTATATCTGTTTCATAACCCCTAGTCGGATATTTTAGTTAAAATGCATTTTGCGACTTTGCATCTTTGCGACTTTGTGACTAAAATTGCGACTTTACTACTTTGCCTACTTTGTGTTGCAAAGCATAAGTCACAACGTTGCGAATTTGCGACCCCTAGTCAGATATTTTAGTTAAAATGCATTAGGAAGATGGCGCTATTTTTAAGCCTTTTTCATAATTTTTCTTCAGTATAATGCAGCGAGACCAATGAGGTATTAATATCTGTGATATATAACTAGGTAGGTTTATATTTTATATTTTACATTTTGATGCTGGATCTGCAGATGAATGGTTCTGTTGCTTGCAGGACTTTGCCATAGACCTCTACCCCTTCTACCCGCCGCTAGTCAAGGTCATCCGTCCAAGGTTGCAGGTGGGCCCTTTTGATAATTTTGAATTAATTTTTGATGGTTTTTGGGTTGTTCTCTCACCTAATCCCTCTAGCCTCGCAACCTTTTATGTAGTGCTGTAGTTGCCCTGATATCGGCAAACATTTATTTCACAGTGTCTCTGGTGTGTTCTGACGTTTTACATCATTTTTGTTATTTGCGATGTAGGCTACAGCAAGTCACCGCCGTAGCAGTTGAGCAGTGACTTTATTTTAAGTCGTTATTTGTTTCTAATATTCTTTAAATATTTCAATTTTCTGCTAATTAATCGAATCTAGACAAAATGAATTTAATGATTTATACAATTGGCAAATAGATTACTTTAGAAATGATGAAATCGATTAGTAAAAAAAAAGTTCTTTTAATTGCAATAGTAACTTTTTTAAGTTTTGGAAGTGTGCCTACTTTCTGGAATATAAATTTTTTCTATAGTCAATCTCAGAGGCAATAAAGAAATCGATCAACTAAAAAACTCTTATTTTCATTGCAATATTTAATTTTTATAGCTCTTTTAGTGCACCTATCTTTATTGTATATTTAATTTTTCTCTAGTCAATCTAAGATCACTGATTGGGATCAAAATTTTAAACCAAAAAATGTCAAATGTTCATAGAAAAAAAAATATATATAAAATAAAAAAAATAGTTACCGCGGCACAAGCTCCTGCACAAATCTCAAAAAGGTAGCTCGCCGGCTGTCTGCGACGCAGGGCTCGATGATGCAGCGCGTGACCAATATGGAGATGCTGAAGCTGTCCTGCTGGAACCCCACCAAGGACATGCGCAGCATCCTGACGGATGTCAAGCAGTTCCTGCAGCAGTGGGCGCGCATCGAGGTGGACAGCGAGCGTAACGACGCACGCCGCTACGTCTACGGAGCGTACGTCGACATCGAGCATCACCTGCTGCGGCTCGCGCTGGTTCGCCAGTTGTTCTTCTTCGTTTTTTTATTCGATTGTTTTTTTTAGTAATTTTTTCTTGTCGGTGTAGTGCCGTTGACGGGCTTTTTTACATTGAACACCGCCTGCGCATACTGGTAATATGACAGTCATTCTTCTTCGTTTTTTCTTCAGTTTTTTCTTTCTTGTCGGTGTGGTGCCGTCGGTGGGTTTTACTTGGATATTGAGGACCAACTACGTGCTCATACTGGCGCTGGTACGGTAGTGTTTCTTCTTCTTTTCCTTTTTGATAGTTATCTTTTAGATATATTATGTTTCTCCTTTTTCTTCTGGTTTTTCAAAAAAAATTCTTGTTGTTGTGCAGTCTGGGTTAAGTATAAGTATTTTCCTGCGTTGTGGCAGGCATGAGAAGCAAGAGTAGCTGTACGAAAGAAGTATAATTACACCAATTACACACTTTTCTATGGATGAAAGCGGATGATTGATTGATTGAATATTGATGATTTGAGAGAAAGCATTGGCTGATTTTGATGAGGTTGATGTTCTGCTCATTATAGTCTGATCAGTTTTTTTCTTAGTTGGATCATTGTTTCCTTGCCAGGTAAGCGAGGTGAACCCGCGTGCTAACTTGAAGTATCGCATTGAAGTGGAGCGACCGCCGATGAACACCTCCGCCAGTGTCAAGGTTGCGTTGTTTGACAGGCTTCTCACCTCTTTGCTGAGCTTCAATAGTTTTTTAGCGTTGTAGGGATTCGCAGTTTAAGGACCGTGTGTAGTAACAATGACTATTACCGTTCGGTTCTGTGCAAGAGAGCCTGCACCGAACTGCTCCCCCTTCCTTAGTCGCCTTTTACGTCTTGTCTGGGGTATTCTGGGCTGCAAGCCTATTCTTTGTCTCCCGGCCTGCAGGGGGTTCATCCAGACGGTTGATTACTTACACCGGCAGATGAAATTTTAGATCTTGGATGGCTTGTTGGTCGTTAAACTTTGGTAATTAATTTGCACGATTAAATGCAATTTAATTAATTTAAATGCCCATGACCGCATGGCCTGCAATAATTTTCCTATTTGCATTATTGTTTATTGATAGTGTATATAATGAAAATATGGCAATCGTATTTTTTAGTATTTGTAATTACTATTAGCATTACGCCATATTGATTTGAATTTTGCGAGTGCCTGAATTAGGTCCATAGAATCGTCCGCTGCGCGATTTTAAAATATACTTTTTCGGATTGCTCCGAATTTAACTGGTCGACTTCTTGGCGACGTTTAGTTAGACACGCGCGTATAATGCGCATATTTGTTGCGTATTTGGTGACAGAGTCTGAAGATGGTGCCCCCTGGTGATCCGGCGGGCCAGCACGGTGAACACCAAGTGAGCTGTCCACCCTCCTGCCTTATTGACCATTGTCTTGTAGTATAATAATTGTAAAAATCATCATCATTCAAAGCTTTAATCGCTGCACCTCAGCGCCTCACAATATTTTGTCTGTATTTAAGAAAATTTTGTTATTGAATAGAATTTGGTTTTTTGTTATGGCTACTTCATTTGAATTTTCAGTCCATTGTATTGTTCTCTAGCTGGCGCGGAATCGAGGCTAAGCGATCGATCGGCCGGGTTAGTCGGTTCACGGTCGGGTTGTGGTTTACGATCGGGTTGTGGTTCATGGTCGGGTTGTGGTTCATGGTCGGGTTGTGTTGTGTGCCCGGCAGCAGGACGTTAAGAAGGAGTACTGGGCGGCGGGGGTGGGCTACGGTCATCACAATCGACCAGAGTGGGACATCAAGGCATACATGGCGGCACAGAGGGAACGAGACAAACAGGTGAGGTCGCGCAGAGGGGGAAAGAGAGGGACTGACAGAGGGACAAACAGAGTGGGATAGAGAGGGACTGACAGAGAGAAACAGGAAAATTAAATAGAGATCAAAGTTGGATGTGGAATGGACCAGTTATTCGAAGAATAGACCACCCCCTGTTGGCCGGGAAACTAAGAATTGGCTTGCAGCCCAGTGCTCCCCGGGCAAATCGTAAAAGGCGACTAAAGAAGTGGGTGTGGTTCTGTTGGCTCTCTTGCACAGAACCGGACTGTATATATTATATCGTCTTTGTGCTACACACAAACTACAGAAAAACTAAACAAAAAATATGAAAGAATAGACCAGGGACTGAAAGAAGAACTGGACGACATTCAGAGTGATTGTGATCTTGGCATAAAGATGACTAGTTATTTTATGTTGCAAATTGATATTTCTATTCTTGACTTGCTGTTAATTGGTATGGACTTGTGTGGCACATTGAACTCGTGCATTGAATGATAGAATTGTGCATTCAAGTGTAGGAAGAACGTTTATTAGTTACTAGTTAGTATATTGCATGGGTGAAACGTGACCCGAATAAAGCATATAGTAATACTGTAGCAAACATGACGTAATAGATAAAGTGTATATTATAAAGCATAGATAGAGATCAGGGATTACGTTACTGTAGTGCAGGCATAGATATGCTAAATCATTGATGAAGTATAGTGTAGATAGAGCATAGATACGCTAAACGATCGATGTGGCATTGGCGCCGTGCGTTCTGCTGCTGCGTCAGCTCGAGGCTGTGCTTCACAAGATCCTGCGTGAGCTCAAGCTGCTCTACGCCAACCACGCGCCCCAACTCAAGCCTCGCACGTCCACCAGCCTGCTGACTGGGGGGGCAGAGGGAGGGAGAAGTAAGGTGGCGGATGGGAGCAGCAGTAAGGGGGCTGAGCGAGGGAAGAGTAAGGGGGCAGAGAGTAGCAGCAGCAGCAGCAGGGAGGTGGATGGGGGCAGCAGCAGTAAGGGGGCAGAGGCGGGCAGCAGCAAGGCAGCATCAGCCTGCAGCAGCAGCTGCAGCTGGAGCAGCTGCAGCGACCAGCTACCCGGCTTCCATGAGGGATGCGGCCCTCTCGACGGGCCCGGCGAGCTGCTGGACATTGTTGATCTGATCACAGATGTCTACGACGTGATCGAGGGATCAGCGCTCATTCCCTTTGCAGAGGTTTTTACTTGCTCATTGTGGATTTGTTGCTTTTAGGAGCAAGCGTCGATTTTAATTTTAAAATAATGAGAAGGTTAGACGCGTACATGTAAGCACGTAAGTACAAGAAAGCATAAAAAATTTTACAAATGGAAAAGTCATGCACTTAGTGAGAGATGATGTGAGTACGGTGTGCTTCGTGTGTTTGAAAGAGAAGAGAGCAAGTCTTACTTTGTCAAGGTTGACTCGCTTATAAATCTTTCTAGGCATGCGGTATTACGTTTAGATTTCATTGCGTTGAAACTACGCACAGTTTTTGTTTTGCTTTTATTTGATTTGCTTTGCTTTTAATTTGACTGTGATTGGTGCTAGGGATAAACTGAGAGAAAACTGAGGCCCAATGATGCCATGTGACGCCAAAGCGAACTCTAAGCCCACTTAAGCGCCGTGGCGGTGCGGAGTTTTAAATAATAAATGCTTAAATTTGCCTAAGATTTTCTTACGAACTTCTTAAGACTAAAATTTGCGTAAGATATTTTGAGAAACATGCCCCGGGTCAGTGCGTGTCGGTACGTAAGTTGCAATGGTTATTTTGTTTGTTTCAGCAATATCTCAGGGCGGATTCGTTTCTGGAGATCTGCCGACACATGGAGGTGAGATGATCAATTTCTTTTCACCATTTTTCTCCGCAGGGCCACGTGGAATAAACGACTCGGCGGTGGTATAATAAGCGCTGTTGCTTTGATAATTCTATGGCTAAACATTAAATGTTACAAATTAAATTTTGTTTATAATTTATTTTATTTTATTTGTTATATGAAATTTCAGCGATTGAAGTACAGTAGTGTATATTTCGACGTGCATTCAGAAAGTATGTCGATGTTTTCAGGTCTACAGAGTGATCGTCGATATCATGAAAGAATTGGGTGTGTAGATTTGTACATTGATTTTTTTTGCCATACGGTACGGTACGTGTGCAAGCTTTTATAATAAAGTAATATAGAATCGAATATTTTTCAAACGCATCAATTTTAATGCTGAATTTAATTTCATAAAATTTGGATCAAATAAATAAATAAATAATTTTAATGAATGTGGTGACGCAAACTCGGTTCCTGTGTGTGCAGCCCTCCAGCCACAGTTTGTTCCCCTCTTCGGCAAGTTGGTCAACCAATCAGAATCCCTCTATCAGCTGCTCGCGAATCTTGAACAAAAGGTTTGTTTCAAATTGGATTCTATAGTCGTACCTTTGTTCCCATCTTTACCTTTACCTTAGCTTGGGAGACAATTTAACGATAGCCCTTAACTGCCATTGAAAAGATGCCGCTACACATGAAGACAGCCCCTCCCCTAACTGTGTTCACGGAGAGACTCAAAACCAAACTCAACAAATTGTATTCATATTTGTGATTAATTTGGCTGGACAGTACAGGTTTTCATAGGCACTGCAACTGTCATTCTTTAGCACGTGTATATGGCCATAGGCTCCACTCATGTGTCCGAGTATTGGTGAATTGCAATGTCCTGACTGTTTTGATATTCGATTGTGTGCAGCGCTCTTGTGATGACTTTGGTCATGTTGCGGCGCTCTAAAAGTTGTCAGAAAATTATTACTATTATTATTATTGGAATGATCTGGAATGGTCTAGAATGAGGATTTGTTGCGCGCAGGCCAGCATGCTGCTGCACCACATCTGCAAGGCAGGTAACGGCTGTATTCCCAAGCCGCCAAAGAAGGACGGCCCTCCGGCCTCCAAGCGACACAAGGAGCGCGCGACGAGCCCACCGGGGCAGCGGTCCGTCTTCGGCGTGGAAAACCACGTGGCGGCCGCCGCGGAGGAGAAACTAGCGCGGTGGGAATAATTGTTGTGTTCAGTAAGGCGAAGGAAAAAAATAAAAATAATAGAGAAGGATTTCTGGAAGGGGAGAAAGTAGTGCCATGGGAATAACTCGTATGCTCTGTCAGGAGAAGAAAAAATAATTGGAATGATAGATGAATTGGACTCTTTCTTATTATAGTGGATCAAGTCATGCAAGCCTCGAGCAGGAGAAGCGGTCAAAGCTCTATTTCTTATATTTGACATAAATTTTGATCCCTAAAATTAATGGATTTATGGTGCTTTTCTCAACAAAAGATCTATTTTCAAGTGTTGTCGAAGGTTACTATTTCTTTATTTATTTCCTGATTTTTTTTATTTTACAGAGAATTCCAGAGTCTTTTCAAGGATGTGTCAGGTAAAAACATTTGCGTTTCTTTTTTTTTGGGTTTGTATTCAAACCGGTTCGAATTTAAAGCACTAACGGCTTTGTCTTTTGCATAGTCCCTATTTGCTTACTTGAAATACTTAGTCGTTTCTGTAATTTACTTTTTTTAGATGTTAAAATAGTTTTGCTCCAAAACTTCAGCTTTGCTGTGGTCTACCTAGTGTAGTACGTTATTTTGTTGATGAAAACTAAGGCTTAGAGACTATGATATGATTTACTAATATTAATGTATATGATGCTAATTATTTTTAGACTAGATTGTTGTGTGCAGCCTGCGGCGCCGTGAAGCTCTGGGCTGCACGCCAATACTTTTGCGCACCGGGTTGCAGTTAGAGAAATAGCATCTTTGAGTTGAATACAGCGTGTGAGGCAGTGAAACCCAGTTTAAAAAACCCGATGTGTTAAAAAATAAGTTTTTTTTTCAATAGCGACACTGAATTGATGAAGGAAAAGTTCTTTCCACAGTCATAATTATGTTGAGGCTTAATTGTAGACTGTTATATTGCGCCTCACTGCGGCATCGCCGCAACGGAATAGACAGAGGAAAAGAAAATCACACTGCGGCATCGCCGCAGTGTAATTTTTTTTTTCTTTGTCTATTCCGTTAACCTCCATGTTTTCACACGAGTTTAGACTCTTTGTGCAATGGCGAGGACTGCTTCATCTGAGTTTTTACCGTCGGATGCCCTTCCGGACGCCAACCAGAGTATCTGGTTTTGTTACACTACTATGGTTTTGTGTGTAATTTCAAGTATATTTGATTTTTTTCTTATGCAGAGGCTTTCCGTCGGCTCAACCTTGACCCCCACAAACCGCCGAATCCCTTATCAGGCGAGGAGGGGGACGCCCCCCACGACTCGATGGACGTCGGTGATCACCAATCTGATGAGGTTAGTTTTTCTTCTTTTTACTTTATTATTTACTGTTTATCTTGCTATTCTTTCAATATTTCGATTTACGGTTGCAGATTGCATGAACGCTAAAGTTGTTAGTTTGGATATTTTGTATTTTTGCTTGACCGTTACGGTGTAATTACAGTTGCTTAGTTCATGCATTTCGGTAATGGAGGGTGGGGTAAAATCGTAAAATCATTGATATGACCCGAGGCTAGTAATATTTTATTCATATAATCACTATTAATATCCGGCTGGTATCCTGTCTCGTCGAATATTGAATGCTTTTTTAATGCTTTTATGGTGATGCGTTACAGCGTATCAAAATTATTGTGATCTATTGCATGGGAGTGGTTTTAATTTTTTGCATGATTTGAATTGGTTGCGCATTGAATTTGACACGCAAATTGCATACAAATAATTGCCGTCTATTGCTCGCTGCGGTCTAAATTGAGTATGAATAAATTTAGTATGATTTGAATCTAATGCGCATTAAATTTTGCATGCAAATTGCGCAAAAATGATTGCGATCTATTGCATGGCAGAGGCCTTATTTTAGTGGACTCGAATTTGATGCGCATTTGACCGCAAGCTGTGATGATGTGTTGTGTGATGTATTTGACAGTGTCTGCTGGAGGCCAAGTACAAGGCTGTGATGAGTGAGCTTCAGTTTCAGCAGTCCGCCATTGACGGTGGGCGGAACCCGCAACGAAATTAATTTTTTTTTGGAGTAATCAAGCATTAATGATAATGTCTACGGGTTTTCTACTTTGCGATGCTTGCCTGTAGAGTTTATTCGCATTTGTCTATGTTTACCATTTATTCCTAGCCATTCTTGTTGCACACTCCTTGGTTCATGCCATGACAATTGACTGGTTTTGATTCTAAATGCGAATTTAGTGAAATTTGAAAATTGCATAGTTCTGTTAGAACTTTAAGCTTGTCAACACTGTTTGTGTACCGTATGGGTTAAGCGCAAGCGAAAGCTTTTTCGGCGTTTCATCTCTTTTTGTTTGACCCCGTTGCTGCACTGATTTGTGCTGATTGGATTGCGTGCTGTCGATAAATGCAATAAATGTGGAAAAATGAAATGAATTAAATCCTTTCCCATGCGCGAGCACGTTCTGTGATTGCTCTCTTCGCTTACGCAGTGCTAGGCCATATGCACCGTTTGAAATTTGTCTAAACCGGGTGAGTCGTAAAAAAGAGTACCGTGCCAAAATCACGATTTAATCTGACCGGTCTTTAATATTTGTAGTCGGTGTGTTCAATATGCGTAATTGTGAGGTACGACTTTTCCGTCGCACCGTGTATTTTGAGTGATGAGTTTGCCGATGACGTCCACGGATGCCGAGATGGACTTTAACCCTGTTATTTATAGTATTGTTATGATGGCATCATGGGATACTTGTTGTAGTTGAGTTATCGGGGTCTCATCATTACGCAAAGATCTTCAAGAAGCAAGATTCCCTCGGCCAGGCTCAGGTCTGTTCTACAACGATCCAAACTTTTTAGTGCAAGGACAGATTGTGATTTAAATGCAATTGTTTGATTAAGCCCTAGTTGTTCAATAGAGATTTATTTGAATGGTCTGATATCATTCAAATAACTCTCCAATAATAGCGAGTTATTTCAATGATCTGGATCTAATTTGCACGATCTGATTGGGTCGTGACGTCTTTTTTTTTTCTATTGCAATTTAAAACCAAATAACTCTCGAATGAGCGACTGGGCCTGAGTGCTCTGATGTAGTTTGCTAGTTATTTTCCTTGATTACTTCTACAGTTGTGGACCTGTTGAACGAGATCAAAGCGGGGTTTTTTGCTGTTGAAGAATATGACTTTGAAAAGAAGCCAAAGATTAAATGTTTAGAAATAATTCTACAATGGAATATGACAAATATCTGTTGAGCTGTTTTCGTTGTTTTGTAGTCCGAATTAACCAATGAAAATATGTGAAAGAATTGTATCGAATAATCTGATTGGTTAATTTGGACTAAAAAATAAAATTACACTTCAAATCGAAGTCTAGTAACCGGCCTTGAGAGTTGCTTGGTTTACACTTTATGTGGCTGCTCTGTGCTGGCAGATATTCAGAATTGCGCAAGAGCTGACGTCGCTGGCCGTTTCCTTGCCGCTAAATCTTTCATCGGCGATATTCGTCAGAACCGTGAGCGTGTGATCGTATAAATGATCTATAAAATGTAGAATGTGGGATCAAAAAGAAATGTGGACGAAATTATGCGTTAAATGTTCGGGCTCGTTGCTTGGATTTTAGCGTTTGTAGTTACAATGGGATCTATAAGCATTTCATCCCGTAATGCATCGTATGTCTCCATCGCATCCCATAATGCATTCCATGGGATGCATCTTGATGCATCTCATGTTTACATCATATCCCATATTGCATCCCATTTCTACAATGCATCCCATAATGCTCTGCTGGTCTATCGAGCTCACGTTATTTGGATTAGTATATCATTTAAAGTTCTAGCTGTGACTGAGTTTTGATATTCAGATAATTTCTTGGTTATGCAGTAAAACAATGGTTTGGGCACAGAGAAGGGGAAGGGTTTTAGTTGCGATTTTGTTTTTGCTTGCAGGATGACGACAAGCTGACACTGATGAAAGCTTTAATTATCGGGTTAGTCGTAACTCCTTGATGGATTTTAGCATGTCGATTCCGAAGCGTTGTGGCCGAGTGGTCTAAGTCGCAGACTTCGGATTGCGAATGTGGCAGAGAGTCGGTTCGAACCCCGGCCGCGGCAAAAGATTTTGAGTCACTTCATGCACCCTTGGCAAAGGTGCTTAATTTCGTCAGCCCTGTAGTCTGTTGCACTTCTCCCGCACCTACGATTCAAGCAAACGATGTTTTTCCATCTCCGTTTGCATGACATATT
>JAQIWG010006578.1:0-13170 GCA_034695025.1 Chamaedrilus cognettii | reverse complement strand
AATTTGTCGATTTTTTACTCAAGTAGGTTACTCAAGTAGCCGCCGTCGCTCAAGTAACGACTATAACTTCGGGCCTTCATTTTGCAGCGCTGGTTTTGTTGCTACTTGTGGACTATTTTAAAACTGCTTACTCTTCATGAATGTATGCAGCTTTTGTATAGTTATATTGCCGATTCCCCTCGTCAGGGGTCAGTACCTGCTTCAGCTGAGCACGGACCACCATCGCTTCCACCTCATGGCCAGACTCCTCCCAAGAACCAACCTCTCTGAGCTTCCACTGGATGGCGGCGGCAGGCCGGATGACTTCCACCCGGAGCTGTCTGCTGAGGAAGCGGAGCTTCTGGCGATGGAGGAAGAGGAAGAGCTGGAAGAGTTGATTGGGGAGGGGAGTGATGTGGAAAGTGAGGGGCAGCGAAGCAGTGATGAGGTTCATAGCTTATTTGTGTTCTTGCTCTTCTTCTTCAATCAGTTTTCTCGTTTTCTTGCTGACGCTTGCTGTAGCCTAGCGACTGAACGTAGACTGCTCATAATTGCTTTTCCTGTGTAGGACAACTTTGGCATGCGTTGTCATACTAGGCATGGCATCACTGTCTTCAGCACAAAGTGACAATTGTTTGGTACACTTGTCAGTAGTTAATATATTCTTTGCTGTTCATTCGTAATTGAAATATTTGATGCAAAGACGTTATATTTTCTTTGTAGCATTATGTCAATTTCTTTCAGCTCAATGAATCTTTGCCCCATTTTATGATATTGGTGCATTTGAAGATTTGCTGGTACAGATCAAAGAAGAAGAAGAAGAAGAACTGGTTATTCGTGGTTCCGGTGCTCGACGCAGTCAGGCGTCACGCTCCAATGAATCTGTGTCACATGGGTCACGCTTGAATAAATTAATACCTCGTGGGTCACGCTCCAATGAATCCATGCCACATGGGT
Source organism: Chamaedrilus cognettii (assembly GCA_034695025.1). Lineage (NCBI taxonomy): Eukaryota > Metazoa > Annelida > Clitellata > Enchytraeida > Enchytraeidae > Chamaedrilus > Chamaedrilus cognettii. The sequence continues at coordinate 12,234 of JAQIWG010006578.1, read as the reverse complement.
CCCGCTCTAATGAATCTGTGAGACGTGGAATACGCTCGACTGAATCACAGCAACACCCTCGTGTTAAACGCAGCGAAATTGGTCAGTGAACCATGTAACAATTCAGATTAGCATAGCTTTTCTATTGTTTTCTTGTCAAGAACGTTTCTGGCAAAATTCATTTCATTATTACATCATTCAGGATGACATTTGTAGAAATCTAGACTAAATATGGCATTTAATAAATATTGAGTTTAAAATTTAATTTATTAATATTTTATATCTCTTCAATTGGGGTTACAAATTATTGTAAAAGACGATAACATTTATTTCTCTGCAATGTGCGTTTTAATGGTTTTTATTATTTTTTAATTAGCTTTTTTAATGATGCTCAAAATAACCAATTAAAAATGTGATGTTTTCTCATGACCTTTTTTGTGTCAGATCTTGATACGTTTCGAGATGTTGGAGACGAAGGTAGAATCATTGCTGTCGACCTTCAGATGGACCAAACTCGTCAGGGGGGGCTGGGGCTGACCTTGAAAGAGGTGCCAGAGTCCTCCGACCCTGAGGCTGCTGCCTGCGGGGTGTATGTAAGCGCCGTGAACCCTGGAGGGGCGGCGTTTAGGGACGGACGAATTCGTCCAGGGGATCGGGTTCTAGCAGTCAACGGATGCAGGATAGAGGACGACGAGCGAGCGGCCAATAGGTGAGCTGGGTGCAATTATTTGATGTATATGTGGAACTATTTTGTATAGCTCTGTTTAACAAACGTTTTGACTTTTTTTGTCATGTGTTTCTTTGATCGATATCAGACTTATTAGCATTGAAAATTTTTAATCGCTAATTGCAAGCACACATCTATTTTACTATGAACTATGTTTATGAACAAGTTGTCCATGTTGATTTGAATTTGCTGCATGATTACTAATGTACGGTAGTTTAATAGCTTTGCAGGCTTTATATGTTGGAATGAATAATTTGTTATATTTATGAAACAATACCAAATGCTAAAAGTTGAGTTGCATCTCAAAACTTTTGAATTTCAGAATCATTGAGCAGGCAAATGGAGTCGTCCGATTGGTTCTGTCTCAGCCAATCATATCTCAGGGTGGGCGCGAGCAGCGCTGGAGCTCCAACACGGATCGTATTTTGCACGGATATGAATCGGATTCTATCCGCCCCAATTCTGAATACGACCAGCGTGATGTCATGACTTTCTCCCGACGCCGAAGCGAGTTATTTCATGGCGATTTTTTTTTACACGGCGTGGGGGGTGGACAAAAACTCGAAAAAAGTCCGGATTTTGACCGAGCGAGCCTGAATAGTTCTGATCTGGATTTGGAGGACGTGATTCCAGGGGATGCACTGAGTGGACCAATGCGGGGGGGATCAGGGACGATGGAGCAGGGTCTCGGGGGAAGTGAAACTGTTGTGGGGATTGTTCACGATTGGGGAAAAAGGGGCGACTTACTCAGGCAGAAGAACTTGTTGATGTCTCCAGGGGTTGCGGCAATCGGACGCAGCGAAACTTCTATACCGTCAACTACTCAAACAGCCTCTCTGTTCTCTGCGGGCGTCTCAGACTACTCTACCATTGGCAATGGTCCCGAAAAGGGTCTGAGGTCTGCCTATGGTCTCAGCGCCCTTGACCTTCTTCGCGCAGTGGAGCGATTGAACCAAGATGGCGGCAAGGTGGAAGCACCAGTGGCTACTTTGGTCGAGAACGAAAATGAAGGTGGAACGTTACAGGTTATGACTCGGTTGAAATTAGCAGAAACAGCTGTCGCAACGAATCACACTGCTGATGGTTCAGCTGATGATTCAGCTGGAACATTACAGGTTTTGACTCGGCAAAAATTTGCTGAAGCAGTGGCAAGGAATCAATCTGATGCTTCAGCAGATGTATCCAAGTCTGCTGTGGTGAATCCAAACGCCTCAGTGAAGATGAATGCAGAGAATTCATCGAGTGTCGGTGAGCCTAATGCAGGAACCGATGCCACGATGAATTCCGCAGTGAATGCTTTGTTCATGACACCATTGCTTGCGACTGCAGTTCAGAATTCACCTGTTGTAGTGAAGCCAGAAATGAGTGGTAAAGCAGCGAGGCCTGGGGCTAAGCAGCAAGCAGTGGGCGGACCAATGGTGGGTCGTTATAGAACGCCATCTCGCGATGCACTCTACGACGAATTTGTGTCCAAGTCCCCGACTTTGAATCAGGTTGGCCTACTGTCGCTTGTTTTTATTGAATGATGCTCTTTTGAGAATCTTTTGAAGTCCTGTTAAGGCCTATTCTTGTCTCAGTTCTGATTTATATCTTATTGTTCACTGTCGTGGTTTTGTGCAGTATGCAGTTTATGGTCCCAGTGTACGCCGTTTTCAGTTAGTGTTCTCTGCAGCTAACATACTTAATGTTGACATAATGCTGCATATAAATTATAGGTGTTGTAATTATGTTTTATATCATTGACAGCAATTAAAATAGTTAAATGCGCTTTAAAGAATTTTTCTGTTTTTTTATTCCGTCTCAGAGTGCAATGAGTAGATTTCACTTTTTATGGGTGAATATCTATTTATGGTTGGATGCATATTTTTTTCTCGTACATTACAACAATGACGAGAGCCGATAGTTGCTCTGGCTGTATTGTTCGTCAGACTGCAGAGGCCCAAACGCTGAACGTAGAGCTGCGTAAGTCAGCCTCGGACGCTGGTTATGGGTTCGGCATAGTGGAAGGACAGAACTCGGAGACTGGTGCCGTGTGCCTCTACATAGCGCGCATCCTTCCTGACGGGGTGGCAGCGCGGGACGGCAGATTAAGGAAGGCCCAAAAACTGCTGAAGGTTTTTTGACTTTTTGTGATCGTATTTTATAGCGACTACGGGTACGCTTGAAATCTTATGTTTTGTAATTTTAAATGAGGTGAACTGCAGTGAAGCAAGGTAATTTTGTGCAGGTGTTTAATACCGGTTTTGCTGCATGCTAGTGTAGAAAAATGATGAAAAAGGCTTCAAATAGCGCCATTATTCAGGCAGAATCGTCGAGGCTTGCTGCATGTCGAGGAGGCTGGAGTACATGCATAGTAATGCATAGTAATAAATAGTAATCGATAGTAATGAATAGTAATAAATAGTCATGCCAGGCAGACTCGTCGAGGCTCGCTGAGTGTCGAGGAAGAGGCTGCAGTGCATGCATGGTAATTTGTAGCAAAGATGACGCTTTCCAAAGAAAATTGAAATAGTTCGTGTTTAAATGTTTTTGTGAGTCCAAATTTCAGCTAAATGAACACAGAAATTTTGATGAGCTCACTCCATGCGTGCTATTCATATCTCGCACAGTATTTTTGTCGGCACCCTGTAGCAACAATAATACTAGCATGTAATTTTTATATATTGTATAACATATATGTTGCCTGGATGTGTCATGATTATTTTGTTTACATTTACTGCTGCACGTACAGATGACATTGTGTTCTGCTGTTAAAGATAAACGGGCGCTCAGTGGAGGGACTATCTCAAGGGAAGGTCGTGGAATTGATCACGAGTCTTGGGGACAGAGTGACTGTTACTGTTAACAGGTGCATGTTTCTTGATCTAAGGTGTCATTCATGTTTTAAATGCTGTTAGTTCTCGTCTACCACTGTTGAATAGATCATTTCATGTGATTGCTCTAAACTACTTAAGTCTTTAGCAACGTTCCGTGATCGGGATAGACGTCTAGCTGCTATGGTCTCTGGGCATGCAAGTCCACAGTTTGAGACTAGAATTATTTAGAAGACAGCATCTGCTCGGTGTTAAAATAAAAAATAAATTTTTCTGCACGAACATTTTCGCACAATTTCACTGTTTCTTTCTCCAAGATGTAAAATAAATGTTAGTAAGTTAATCTTATAATATATTTATTTGGCTTCCTTAAGAACTTAGGCACATTGTGTTACTATTGCTGTGAAATGTTATTTTAAATTCGAATTGTTTTGTATGCCGTGGCTGCAGTGAGGTGTCGCGCTCCCCCAGCGTTGAGTCCGAGGAGTGGACGTCAGGATCGGAGATGTCCTACCCCAGCGTCTTTACCGATAACCTAGGACCAGCCAATCAACAGGCTCTGCCCAGCCAGCACCCAGCCAATCAACAGGCTCTGCCCGGCCAGCACCCAGCCAATCAACAGGCTCTGCCCGGCCAGCACACAGCCAATCAACAGGCTCCGCCCGGCCAGCACCCAGCCAATCAACAGGCTCTGCCCGGCCAGCACCCAGCCAATCAACAAGCTCTGCCAGATCAGTATAACATAGGGCAGCCAGGCGGTACGACTCTGTAACCTTCCGGAACCAGAAACGAGAAGTTTGGTTGGACTCAGTCTAATGAATTATTAAACATTGCTGCTACGCATGCTACATGGTACGATGAGCGCTGGATAAAATAAGCAAATGGTATGTTGACATTTATTATATAGATTTTATTGTATTTTGGACAAATTTTTTCTCGTTTCTTATAGATTCTAGTCCTCTTTTGCAACTGCTTAGGTCATCTTGCATTTGTATCAATAAATCATATCATTATTTTGGTCAAAAATGAGACAGCAACCAGCTGTCTCATAGTACCAATTATACAGCCACTTTCTGCAGTGATGCATATTTTCTGTATAGTACATGATGACGGACGAAGCAAAGCAGTTTCCTTTTGTATACTTAATGGACAAAATGTTGACGAATGGACATAAAATACACGCTTGTTATATGGGACACTCTGCAGGTGCTGCGCTCTATCACAACACGTTACTTGCTACTTCAAAAATGATATAAATAGAGACATGATCGATAGGCTTTATTGCACTAGCAAACAAAGCGGTTAACTGACGATCCAATATAAAAATAAAAGTAGACTACATTGGGTTAAATAAAATACTTCAACTAAAATGTTAAATATTTCAATAAAAATAATTGCCAACACAATCCACTACAAATATGCTCTACAAACCTATTTACTATTTGATTTAGCCATCATCATTCGAGATTATACATCTTTGCACTACGTATTAAACTGGAGATATAGGTAAAATTGTTGATCTATTTTTAGTACAGTTGATCATAACAACATAAAGTTAATACAGCCTTGCCAATGTTGGCAAGGTGTAAAATGTAGCTGTGAAATATCTATGGGGCTGACAAATAATTGATCTAAATGAACTAAAACAGCAATGGAATACAAAATATTGAAATAAACGACAGCAAAAACGGCAACTATACCTATGTATATAGTTTCACATTGAATTGCATTACAATACTGCAAAACGTGAAACTTTCGCTGCATGTAATTTTGACGATTTTGTCTCTCACGACTTTGGCTGCACTTAATTTTGGCATTTTCGAGGACTGCCCGATGCCCATTATATATAGCTTCAGCGGCTTTATTTGCGCGTACGTAAATTTCGCCAGTTATACCGATTCGCGAAATTCGTCAAAATTACATGCACGTGAAAATTTCATTATTTTGCAGTACCGCACCAAGGTATACATTAAACTATATCAATATTTTGATGACATAAATCAGATTCAGACGATTCGCAAAACCAAAAATAAATGTGCCATATCTGATTATCGCCATGAAAAAACCAATACTGATCAATTATTATTAGTAACCATGTTTAAAATAGTAGGCCCTAATAGCAAAGCCACGTCAGTAGGATTGCTAGTGCCAAAACTGATTATAACGAAGAAGATAAATATTGCTCACAAATGCATATGGGTACACTTTCATAATTATTGGTTCACATCTGTTAAATTTAACAAAAGGAATAAAACTAAGAATGGTTTTAAATTAGCCGTCAAGAATTGCAACTTAACATAAAAGATGCCAGTATGTAAGAGAGCCAGTATACTCTTGAAAGCCAGACATTATTTTGAAACAAAATATTCAAGCTTAACAACGGCGACATCGACAATAAATTATAGAAAAATATAAAGATTCAAATAAGACAATGCACAATGATAATACTTGTATTATGCTCTACCATGGCTCTGGAGTCAAATAAAATAGCACAGATTCTTTCTTAGTAAGCAGCGCACTGCTCTTATCAGCTCACCAAGTCGTTTCGCATGAGACAATTACATTACTTCACAATAATAATATTAATAATTAGCTTAAAGCCTGTTTCGGCGCGCTGACGTCATCGGGACCTGTGGAGACATACGGTGTCAAATTGTGTGCTAATCTAAAATGCAAGTGAAGCATAGGAATTGCAACTACAAACTATAAGGAGGCTGTTATTAAAATATCATTAGTAATTGCAAATGAATACAATATACTAACTACAACTTGCTGTAGACACTGTACACCAGATTCATTATGCAACAAAATACTGTTCAATTGATTCAAATAATTCCTTTCGCGTTACATTTTTGTGAGAAAATGAAAAAATTTGCTATTCAATTGCATAAACTACACGATCACTTTATAATTCTTGTACAGCATACACCTATGCATAAACAGAACTTGATCTATATTCAGCATTATTTGCATATTTGCAATTATGCAACAAAACAATTTTTGCAAAGTCACAAATATTCCAAATCGTGCCAGATAATATCAAAAATTTCTTAAATTAGCACTTAATCGATAGCACTAAGGTGACTTTAATTAATTCAGTCAGCATCTTGTGACTCTAAACTTGATGCCAAGTGACTCGAGTTCCAAAAACTCGCTCACAGAGCTCTGGACGAGTTTTATTTTTCCCCAACCCCCAGGGGGATATCGAATTACTGATGGTCTCCGGGTCTCAGACCAGTGACTCGTAGACTATGGGCACGGACTTGGCGGGAATCATGCGACTTCTGTTGATTGGTTGTTTGACTGAGATCGGCAGTGGAGCGATGACATCGCCGGGATTCAACCTGCGGCAACAGCAAGTCGCATGTTATTAGGGGCGTCATGTTAATTATTGCAATGGTAGGTTTTCGTCCGTTTCATGGGTCAGACGATCATACCGGAGATTAAGTCATACGGAACACCGCCACGGCTGTGCAGGAGCTGAATCATTACACGCCATAGTTACGATGCTTGAACAACACGGTCAAAATAAAGGTTACGTGTCACTAATGATTATCATGAACATTTTTAGAAATTCAGATATAACTTCAGACTTCACCAACTTTATTGTAAGAATATAATCTTAGCTAAAATACTAAGCAGTGCTACAAGGTTATCTTGTACATTATTTTGACGGATGACGCTTTGAACTAGATCAAACAAACCACGTATAGATTCCCTGATAAATCTGACGGATGCTCCATGCTGTCAGACGTTGATTCAGTTTTTTGGATGCAGTATGTTGGGATTGTATTTAACCTCATAGGACTAGTACATACATTGATTTACACAGCATACACTGTAGGCTAAATGGCAATCAATGGGAAGAATCAGCGTCTCAGTGTTTTATTCTTTTTATTCTCGACAAAGCGGAATGAAACAGCGTCCCGACACAATTGAGACAACGGGACAACGCACAGACTGCGACAAAGATTGTAATAAAGTCATCGCAAGCAGCCTCGATTGCCTTCGAGTACATTAAACATAAAGCACGGCTTAATTTAGTAAATTTAATTGCATAGTCCCGAAAAAGTAAGAAAATTGTCACCTTTCTTGGTACAAAAACATAGTCTTTTTTATTTCTTTTCTAAAATATACATTTTCAGATTTAAAATAATGCGATAGACTACATCTGTAAAAATGAAATTTAAGACACACGCTTCGTTGCAAAGTAAACTTGACCTAAATAACACAAATAAATGTAATATGAACACCAAAGACCTGTTGTTGATTTAATTAGAATAAACGTGCACATAAAAGCCTCGTGTATTTGCTAGAATTCTTCTGGTCAACTATCGTTGGTAGGAGCATCTGAGAATGAACCATTAACAGATGAATAGCTGATTACAAGATTAATCAAAACATTTAAACAAGAGCTGCATTAACGTTTCAACTTCGAGCAGTTGAACATCTGACTTGTACATAAAGCCTTGCACACAAGACTACGTTAAAAATTACTCAAACAATTTGACTTAAAACGAAGCAAATCGACTTAATTACTAAAAGGCATACAAAATACACTGTAGCAGTAAAAACCCAAAAACATAAACAAACATTTTATTTATATAAGATCTATCAATTTCTTTTATCATTTTGTTTTAACGAACCGTGAAAAATGCAGATAACACAACGCACTTGAAAATCTGTTTAAACATTGATTGTCACAAATAATAAGTGCTACCGGACCGGGATTAAACCTTCAAATGTTCAACCATAAATGCCTTGAGTCTCCACCAGAACGCCAGTGTGGCAGAAAATTAGCTTTAATAATTAGCTTTATCCATAATATATAACGTAGTTACGTAATCGTAACAGTTAATCGACAAACAATTTCAAGAAAGAAAACCCTGTGTATTTTTATACGTATGAAAACATTGAAACTCTTTGAAAATAATCTCTGTTATATAATCTCAAGCCATCAACAAAGAAAATTGAATCCAAGCCATTCTGAGAGTGACTAATAACTCTGGATTCTCTCAGAGAGAATAACGGGGAGACAAGACATCATGATTGACTATGAAACATAGAAATAAGATTCTATAACAAATATGAATCTGCTTATATTAACCAGTAGTCTGAACTTTTCAGATCACCCAGATGACAACAATGTCCTGCTATCTTACAAAGAGTTACAGAGCAATAATTGCTCTCAATGCGTCACAATTTAGTTTATCAATCAAAATAGTCTACCATTTACTAATAACTGATCGCCATCTTTGCAATGACAAATGAGCTAAAGGTTGTAGGCCTACGTTAAGAATATCATATGTTCAGTCACAAAACTAAAAATGATCAAGAAAGCATTTTGCACAATGCACAATTTTTAGAAGTCACTGAGGAATGTAAAGAGTCAACAAACAGCCAGCCTGTCATGCATTCTTCTAAAGACATAGAGTCAATTGGAGCCCCGCCATCTTCAAATCACTTGCCTCCTACATCACTAGTTTTGACTTTTTTTAGTAAAAAAAAATTTAAGCCACTATATCATGGTGTATCAAATGGCCTCAATGTTCAAATACATGATCCATTGATCCATACCCTATACTTACAAAATACAAGCTTGTTACGCTAAAACACCACAACAGGGCACAGTCACACACACGTCACACGCAGGCTTCATTATATACAGCATTGCACGCAATGTTCTGCTAACATTTACTAACATTATCATCAAAAGCAAACAAAACTACTATACATACAGAAATATCTTCAATATATTCTCTTTTAAAAACAAAAAAAGGCATTAGTTCGATACACTTCCTGTGAAACATAAGCTTAGCTGTTAACATGAGCAGCTGATGCAAGACAGTACTACCCCAGCAAGTCGGGGAACAAAGAATAGACCTGCAGCCCAGCGCTCCCCGGGCTAGTCACAAAAGGCGACTAAAGAAGGGGGAGCGATTCTGTGGCGGCCCTCTTACACAGAACCGGACTGTAATAGTCTTCGTTACTACACGCAGTCCTTAAACTACAACCCCGCCGCAAGACAGTACACAACTATACAAAAGTCACCTGTACACAACAGTACAGGTAATCAGAGAACTTGCAATATGAGCTCTATTTTCAACGTTAATTTCAATTTTCAATCTTAACAAACCACCGAATACTTTGTACTCAGCTTCTTGACTAGATGTGATGTAAATATGATCAATAAGATGTTAAATATCTGAGACTTCAACTAGCAGTCCTTCAACTAGCAGTCCTTCAACTAGCAGTCCTTCAACTAGCAGTCGAATAGTTGAATACACCATTAAAAATATTGTCTGTCTGTTCAATAAAGATTGCAAAGAAAACTCAACAAATTGCAGATACAAATTACTACGCATATATTAAGTTTAAAAAGCAAATTTTTATTAAGATGCGGTTTATATTACAACTATTGCAAAAGCAATTTTAAAAACTGTATGCCGAACCAGCTGGTAAACTGAAAATTACAGTGAAATTGATTCGAATCGAAATAAAATAATTCACAATAGAATAGACAACCTTGTTGTAAAAATTCTTAATTAAAACAATGCCGGTATATCGTATCTTTGAAAAAACCAGCATGAAAGAACCTTTGTGTGTTTTAAGAAAAGCCAAAAGTTACAAGCAAAACGATTAGAAAATTTGAAAAGTAACAATTTAGAATATTAGCGAGTGAATATAGGCCTAGTTACTATAACATCTGCAACCTTCATCCTTATAATGCCAGCACGCAATTACCATCCAACCAATGAACTACAAAGCACAAGATAAATGGAATGACCACCACAGGCACCGAAATTAAATTTAAGAATAATGCTATCAACGAATCAGCAATGTAAAATTTAAATCGGCAATATAATTACCAAGCCAATCGCAACAAATTTAAATAGAAGCATGACATTATAATTTATCTCTATATATAATTAGAGCGTGTTCAATTTGAGCCGATTGATGAATTTGAAACAGTGCTGTGAAGTTAAAGGCAAAGGCAATGCTACCACCGGCCACCAATCAAAGCGCAGTAAACTAGCACACCGACCTGAACCGATTTCTCATGGCTGAACGCCTATAGGTTGAAAACAAGTGAAAACAAATATTTAGTCAGTCACAACAACTGCTAAGCACAAAAAGCATCGTTTGTGTTTTTTATATATCTCTATCGACTATAGCATAAAACTACAATCCCTGGTTGTGTGTCCTCCCTCTTCATAGAAAGTCATTTGATCTGCTTCCAAACAACGCTTTCAAGCGTAATAATGGTGTTAGAATGACTAAAATAGAACAACTACAAATACCTGTAAAACTTGAAATTTTAACATGTATGTAATTTTGTTGAATTTCGCAAATCGGTAAAAATCGCAGAAATTACTTATTGTTAAGTTCTCAAAAACGCAAAAATTAAGTGCAGCAAAATTTCTAAGAGGCAAAGCCCAAAGGTCCCCGACGACGTCCCTGGACGCCAAAATTCATTATTATTTTTATTATTATTAATGAGACCGCAAAAATATCACGCAGCAAATATTTCATGTTTTACAGTACCCTGACTGACTGCAACACAGACTAAGATGAGTGCTGAAGAGAGAGGACACACAACTGGACAATCGAAATGAAAGATCAAAGCTCAAAGTTCACATGCTGTGCAGTTGCAGGTGCGCGGCTCAAAGCTCAGAGCTCTGCTGCTGTTGCGGGTAGATGGCAGCGCGGTAACTGTACCTATCGGACAGACTGCGTTGGACCGATGTCGATGGGGGGCGCTGTGCCCTACCCTCTACCCCGGCGACGGTGGTGCCGGCGTGGCGTAAGATCTGGGGGGACCCGTGGGGCTCGTCCACCTCCCCGATGACAGCACCGCGTAGGGAGTTCTCGCCCCCCCCGGGGGATGAGAGCAGTGGGGGGTTGGGGGGGAGTTCTGCGGCTAGACGAGCCTCCAGCAGGCGACAGTAGGTCCTGAACCGACCGATCTGTAAACAAAGTTCAAAGCCTGACCTAACAGTTTGTAATTATTTAATTCAATGAGAATCACTGTAACCTTGATCACACAAAATAAATTATTGAAACGAAGTTTTGTGGCGCACTTTGGCCTGATTAGCCTAAGTCAGCAATAGTTAAATAAATGTTGCAACGTGATGCAATGATTTTAAAATAAAAAAAAAATAAAAAAGATTCACAACATAAAAGTTTCTTTCAAATCTACAGATTAACAAAACCTTGCAGTCAGATCAAAGCTGCTCCGATGCCCAAACTGCAGCAAAATTTCTTATGATCACTATTCTATTCTACGAGCATAATAAGTATAATATTCTATTGATATAATAAGAAAGCTGTAAATCTATTCTATAATAAGAATAGAGTTTAAAATGCGTTTCATCCAATAATTACAGTGTCCGCCGATAGATAAACCTCTGTGCGCTCACTCAGATTTCCTCGCCTGAGTACTTTTAATTCTTTTTGTCTTTTTTTATCAAAAATATCATCTCTGAAAAAGACAGTACTCCCAGTAACGTACACTAAAACCTGATAAAAAGCAACTTTAAAAAAAGAAGCGAGTCGCGAGGTTTTTCCCAGCCACATAATATCACCATGAGAGAAAGCCGGTTGCACCTCGTACTGCAGGAAGGACTCCTTCTCGACGTACTCGTCGATGACCCTTGCCCTCGCTCGCTTGTCGGGCGCACAGAGGGCGTGCGAGGCAAGGTCGCGCTCGAGCTG